>JAQZBX010024631.1:0-30040 GCA_029593785.1 Cabassous unicinctus
CAACTGTAAGTCTACTCTAGTCCACTGCCCATTACCAATCCTGAGGATTGTGGGATGGTGAAGCCCTCTCTACCTTTAATTGAGAGGGGGCTTACATCCCATGGGGTAGATGGATGGGACTTTATTGCTTGCAGTTGCAGACTTTTTCTATTCCTTGAGATGGTCATTGTCAGTCATCTTCTCCTTGTTAGTTGTCCTGGATGAGTCCAATGAACTGGAGAGTAGTTATTGCAAGTCTATTGAGATTCAGGGCCCAACTGGCAAATGGACAGCCCAAAGATGTTTAAGTCTCTTGGACATACACTTATCAACTCTAGTACTAACTATAGGTTCAAATAGAGGGGCAGCAGAGCCATATATAGGGAAAAAACAACTGAGTCCAACTTTATCACACTGGGGAGTGTAAATTCCAAAGTAAGGCCAATTCCTGAGCTGTCTGCCCTAGCTATAGTGTCTGGATGTCTCCAGAGCCCTCAGGAGCCCCACTATTTGAGCTAATATTTACTTTGTCAGTCTATGAGTTCCTGCTGAGACGTGCAGAAGCGTAACCTTTGAAATGACCTTCCAACTCACTTTGAAGTCTCTTAGCCATATAAACTCATTTGTCTTTACCCTTTACCCTTTTTGGTGAAGGTCTTTTTCCAGTTGCATTGCTAGTTGGTGCTTGGTAGTAATCCCTCAATGCCAGGAAGGCTCATCCCCAAGAGTCATGCTGCATGCTGGGGGGAAGGTACTGCATTTATAAGCTGAGTTTTGGCTTAGAGAGGCCACTTTTGAGCAAAAAGGAGGCTCTCAGGTAGCAACACTTAGGCACCCTATAATATTATGCTACATTTCACTTTCAAAAGCAAAGGTTCATAAGTCCAGTCATCACAATCAAGGGCCTGTCAACAGTCCATCCTTCTTCACTAGTCTTTGCCTCTGTACTTAGGGGATTCTTGCTGTCCCATTAGAGAATGTGGCAGAGCTCCCCAGGATGGGAATTTGATATTTCTTTGTTTATTGTGTGGATCTCCTCCCACTGTGACAATGCCCCATGAACACTTGAACACAATCATATTCCTTATAGGTATGCCCCAGGTAAACCTCCTCCCATGCATTCCCCCTCTCTGACACCCCACACCAATGATCCTCCCCTGTCACAGTTGTAACCATTTTGTGATCCAAAACTTATGAAGCTGAAAAATCTTCCTTTTTCTCTCCTCTTGCTAGCAAATCCCGCATGATTATGGTTGCCTTACTTGGGTGACTCTTGATGAGGGTGATTCGACTTGGTGTATGACTGCTAAAGTCCTATGGAACCTGTGATGCAATGGTCTAGTCTGAGCCATTTATTTATTTATTGCTGATAAATGGTAGCATCATATCATAAATGATAACATTATAAGGACAATCAATCTGTTTTAATTCACACATTGCCTATCTTTATGTTTTCTAAGTGTTGATACTTAATAAGTGAGCAATGTATATGGCTTTTTTGTAATTCTTCAACCTCATTATGTTTTCTGGACAAATCTACTAAGGAAATGAAAATCTGCTCAGCTGGAAATCAAACTTCAGCGTTCCTGACATAATGTAACAATGTTTTCCCACAAGACATATAGACAAGACTAGCAAACATAGACTGGGCCAAACTGCAACCACCCAAATGACTAATTTTCCCTTATTTTGAGATATCACTACTTCCTTACTGTTTACAAGGAATAACCATTTAGTACTGACTAGTAGTAACTAGCATTAGCTCTCTTAAATTTTTACTTCTCCAGGATCCAGATTATTGTACTATTGAATCACCCTGTTGTTCCTGCTTCTTAAAGTATCCAATCCTGAATACAATCCCATTTCCCTAATTCTTTAGAATTATTCATCACAATTCAGACCAATATAATTAGCTCCTCCCAACTCCCCTTATTGAGAGGCTCCTAAGTTTCCACTGAAGGAGTGTTTTCCCTTGCTGTCTTTGTATTTTATGTGACTACAAGAATGTTCCTGGTGGTCTTTGTTCAGTGGACTTCACCACAACCACAAGTGATATGTGACATTCCTTTGAATAATTTTTTGAGTCTGATGTCTACATTTACATCTGGGGTGCTTATTTCCTTCATAGCAAATTTCTTCATCTCCTTGAGGGAGAGAGACGCCCACATCTTAAAGTCTCAATTCATGAATGCATCAGTGAAAACTGATGTGTATAGTCTAGTCACTACCTCATTTAAGGCAATGTCTCTTTTTTCAGTACCCTTCTTTGAGGAAGCCATTCTGCCTGTGAAAGGCAGAACATAGTGGCTTATGGGAAGAATCCACCAACCACAGAGTATTTACTCTGCCTTTTTCAAGTTGCTGTTCCTTTTTTCCAGAAACACAAACATCCTATGCAGAGCCACTTCTGATATGATAAAGGAGAGTGTGTTTTAGTTTATTTACTCTCCCTTAGCTACTTCATACCTTTTTATTTCCAGGGATTTTTTTTTTTTTCTGAGAAAGCACAAATGCCCACTGGAGGCTTTTGTTTCCCTTTTGGGATTTCCTTCAAAGGTCTCTGCCCAGTTCAGTCTCCCAAGTGTGGCAACCCAATAGGAACTCTCTTATACTGAGGCAGTATATAATAGGGACCTAAAGAGGAAAGGGGCAGAAAACCTAATAAGAGAAGCTGAGGCAAAGGCCTGTTTACTAGCATTAGCCTGTTGCGTCACACAGACAAGTTAAGAAGGGCTAGCTCACAACACAAACCCAAGGACTGCATTATCAGAAGGCAACCAGCAACATCATTACATGGCGGGAAAGAGAGAAGGGGCAGGAGTGCACCCCCACCCCCACCACCAACTTTCAGTTCACCTCATGCCTCTTGGACAGTGACCAGAGGCCAGTCACTGCCAATCAACACATCTTGCAGAGCTCATGGACAACAGCCAGATGGCAATCACCAACAGACAGCAACCCCAAACTCCCTATGAGAATCAATCACCCAATAGAGTTCTCCTGCTTTGTTTCAAATTTGCCAATCAGCACAAGCCCTGGAGTCCTGTACCTCCATAAACCAGGGGACTCCAGTGCAGAACTTCACATTTTCCTCCTTTGAAAATGCCCACCTTCATCCCTGAAGGTATACTTTCTTTTTCTTACTTTACCTCCCAATAAATTATTTGCTCTCCTAATTAATTTGTGGCTCATCCTTGAATTCTTTCTCACAATGAAGCCAAGAACCTAGACACCATCTCCAATAACAATACCACTGTCATGTATAAATGGGTCATGAAAAATTATGCAGAGCATTGCTTATCATATGGAAGACTTCATTTGCAAAGCTCATTCTCTGGTTTTTCTTCATAAATTTGAGTTTTTCATGTATTGGGTTGACATAACCCTTTGCTTGATATATGTTAATCCTTTTTAATTTATAGGGTTTATTTTAATTTCAGTACACTTTCTCTTCAGCAACTACTTCTAACTACTACAAAATTTCTTAAAATATCCACTTGTTTCCTTTACTCAGCATACTATTATATGTATTTTACTCATTCTTAATATAAACGGGATACTCACACACTATGGGAACATTTTTAAGGCTTTTTTCTCCTAAGAACTTGTGTTTTGATGTTTTAATCATCTCTACAATATTTCTATACAGCCACATATCTTGAACATCACTAAATTTCAACAATTAAAAAATCATTTCTAATATCCAACATGCTAATTGAAATACCATTGCTGTCCTAGAATTTGCATATATCCAATTAGCACAGAAGTGTTAAAAAAAATTCTACTAGGTTATAATTTAAAGACAGATAACATAACACCTATGTGGAAGAATTTTAAAGAAAATAAAAGTGAATACAAATGATGTATAAGTGGATCAGTGTCTTTTCTTAAGCAGAATGGAGGTGCCTGGCTGTTAGCATGTCACCCTGTGTAGACTTGCTTCTTGTAGTTTATTCATTAGACACTAGTAAATTTCAAACAAGACATTTAGGAATGCTATTCTTTGGCAAAACAAACTATTACTTTTTGATCAGGAGAGCTTGGCATAAAGTCCAGAGCGACAGCCCTTGCTGCTACCTGTTGGCCCTAGGAATATAAACTATGCTTTTTAGCCTTTAAGAAACCTGGGAATAGAAGGCTGGAAACAACAGGAAGCGTATGCCTACCCATTCACCCCTAGAATTGGTACTTTGGGGCTACTTGTAGAACAAAAAAACCTCAGAGAGCTTTTGGTGGAGTCCTGGAGGAGTACTTGGAAGAGGGAAAGTTTATGCATAAAGAACCAAAAGAAGATAATGGTCTAATGTTCTATTTGGAGCAATCTCAGAGTATGGAAACTGTGGTTGCAATCAGGCTTTGCAAAAACATGGAAAGCACAGGAATGGGGAGCTGCTTCTCCTGAGGTCTGCCACATGCTGCAACCCAGCTCATGTGCATAGAGATAGTTCCACATTCCTTGTTTATGCTCACTTACTGAAGAGTAGATTTTGCCCTATTATAGAAAAAAAAAATTCCCTTGCACTCTTTGCATGGTAGCTCCAGCTAACCATGGGGTCTTTGAATTATGTCTTGGAAACTCAGTTTGCCTAGGGAGAGCATAAACCAGTTAGAAAAGTGACATCCAGGTTTGGCTTTGTATGGAATTTTAATTATTAACAGAATTATAAAACCTCAGCATGTGGGTTGTTATGTGAAATACCAACAGCCTTATAACTATGTTGGTATAAATAATTGTCCTAAAACAACAACAGCAGAAAGAAAGGAGGATAAAATCCACATTGTAAACTGGGTGTTCTGGAGTAGGTGCTATATTTAAGAAAGGAAATAATTTTGTGTATTGGAATAATGACTCAGTTGTTCAAACTGCTGTATGATAACACCTACTTCCTAGTGCTTTGACAGCGTGCCAAACAGTGTGAAAACTCACCAAGTCCTTTAGCTCACTTAGCACTCACAGCAATAATCCTAAGACTTGGATAATATAACTCTCCTCATCAGCCAGCTGAGGATATCAAAATTCAGAAAGGTTATAATATTTTCCTGAAGTAACTCAGCTGGTAAGTAAAATGATTAAACTTAATATTCATAAAAGATAATATTTTTAAAATGTTTTCTGCAGGAGATAAATTCTTTTGCATCTTTCATTTTAGCAGAGTTCCATCCTCTATTTCAAAATCCCCATTATTTTTACATATAATATTGCCTCCTGAAAGCTGCAGTGACTATTTAAGAATAAGTTGTCCCTTTTTCCTCCAATAAAAGAGTTATTTATTTGCATTGATAAATAGATAGCAAATAAGTAGCCTAATATTACAGATGACCTAGTGAGATCTAAACTCAAAAATTGAAGTCATGGGAGCAAAATAATAGATTTCTGAGATTATGCTTTTTAATCATTTTTGTACTTCTCCAAGTCATTTCTTCACATTAGCATCAGCCATAGAGCTCTTGAACGTGGGCCATGCTCCATAAACCACAGAAAGTGTTGCGAGGCAATGTGGCCCATTACAGAAATCTTTCCTTAGGAGCTAAATAAAGCCTTTAGCAGCTTCCAATTCAATAAGCACAGATGGCAAAATGCCTATTAGAGCACCACACTGTCCCTCCAGCAGATCCACAAAACACAGTCCTCTCCCTTGCCATTTAGTAACTGGAACTTCAAACCCTACAAATCATGAACATGCACTATCTCCCCAGATATCTCACTTTAGATGTATTAGACAATGTTCTCAAGAAAAAAAATTATCATTTTCGAGAGTAAGAGGTTGTATTTTTTCCCCTGGAATTGTTGAAACCTGCATAATAACCTAGGCCTGAAAAATCATTGACCCAATATTAAAGATGGTGTAACTTTCCAGATTTCTTTTTTAAAAGTGTCTTATAAGCCATAGCCTCTAGAACGTTACTTTTGAGAAAGAAGTAAATTCCCTCATTCAGAGGAAAACAGAGAGACGTATTCTTGCCCTTTCCTGCTCAGTAACTCCCTGAAAAAAAAAAAAAAATCACCCTGTTTTAATGACCAAAAAGCTGAGAAACAGAACATACAAATGGAAAATGTCTGGAAAACTCTAACCTACTATTAGTAGGCAGACCAGGAAAGTCTGGCTCACAATGTGAGACAATCAGTCCAGGACACTGGCCACTATCTATAGCAACTAGCCCAGGAAGTCAAAGCACAATCCATGTAACAATCAATGTAAAATAACCAAGACTTAATTAACAGCATCCCTCATTTTTGTCCTTGCTTCCAATTTAGGATCACTGGAAGAAAGCCAAATTTGCTCCCTTAACCAATTACGTAGGATGCCCTGCTTCTGGCCAGCCCTCCTCCATGCTCCTCATATCAACAGCCTCCAATCAGGGCATATTTGGAGTCTTTGCTTTTTTCCACTCTACAGCTTTCCAAGGGCTCTGCCTGACTCTGTATCTTGCCAAAAGCATTTGATGATGGCTGATTCTCTTGCTATAGCAAACTCTGAACAAATAGCCTGTGTTTATTCTCTTTTGGGTGTTTGTTTATTTCCACAAAGCCAAGGGTAATTCACACATTACCTTCAGAAACTCTGGTGGTCACTGCTTTTATATCAATGATACAAGTTCTTCCATTGGTAGAATAATCGTAAGTCTACTTTAGTCCATAGTTGCATTCCACCCTTATGTTTGTCCATTCCTCAATCTTGAGGATTTGGGCATGGTGATGACTGCTCTGTCTCTGATTGAGTGAAGGCTTAGATCCCATGGAGCAGATGAATGGAACTGTATTGCTTGCAGTTGCAGACATTCTCTGCTTTCTGGGATGCATGAGGTCCATCATCATCCTTTTGTTAGTTGTCCTTGGTGAGTTCAATGAACTGGTGAGTAGGTGTTGCAACTCTGCCGAGATTCAGGGCTCAATTGGCATATGAACAGACTGAAGATTTAAGTCTCTGGGACATTTGTGAGTCATATCCCTCTTTGCTACTGTTGATTTCTTGGTCAACCATTCTAGTTATTGTTTACCACTGACTAAGCTACTCTTTCATTATATCTGGCTCTGTCTTCTAATACCTGTCCACCATTTATATCAGTTTTCTCTCAAAAGCACTATTTGTTAAAAACTGTATTTCTGGGCCATTCCTTACACCAAGGATATCAGAATTGCTATAATTTAGACTTTGTAACATCTGTCCTAGGGAATCTTCTTCCCACTAAAGTTTGAAACCTACTTTACAACCTACTTTCAATCCGAGTTCTATATATTCTCTCTTAAATATACCCTCATCTACATTCCTTCTTATGTTCATTTCTCATCTGTTTAGGCTTTTAATCCAGTTTCATTTCCTAGATTTATTTTTGACCTTGCTCATTTCAATTCATTCTTTTCACTGTCCTTCTCAGTCAGGATCACATTTGCCTGCCAAGTGATATTTGTCAATGTTTGGGAACATTTTTTGGTTGCTACAACTTTGGAGAATAGGGATATCCCTGATATATAGTGGGTAGAAATCAGGGATACTGCTAAACATGCTGTAATATTCAGGGCAACCTCACCCCACAATGAATTTTGCAGCCCTAAATATCATTAGTGTGGAAGTTCTGAAGCGGAGATTCCCTGCTTTTCCATGACATACTTCTACCCATCCCAACTGTCCAAATCTGCAATATTTGTTTCTTTCAAAAGAAGTCATAGTGCCCTGATTCCTCTCGTTATAAAACTTATCCTATTGTCAAGATGATGTTTAAAAAATGTGTTTCATGACCTGTCTTCCCCTCAAGTATATAAGCATAGTAATTGGTATATTACAGCTACTTAAAAAATTTAATGAGATGAAATGATCCATGCTTGTTTGTATATTGTGTGTGTTGGAGTATGTTGGTAACTTAAAAGATGCAATGTATGTAAAAGTGACTCTAACATTAAATCAGAAGTTATGCAAATGTTAATTACTATCACCTCTTAGAGGGCTTCATGAAATGCTGGGAAAATCCTCAAAGATACTTTAATTGAATTAAATTACTCTAGGTTATATTTAAAAATGGTTCATTATGGACCATTATGGGTCATAAGAATGTGGCATATCTGTTTTTGTGTGTGTATCAGCATTATTCCTCTACACTGCAGATTGAAAATAATATCTCAAACAAGTTTAGATCATTTCCAGCTAAGTAAATCGGATCACCACAAGCAGTCTGTAACCAGAATTATCTATTACTCTGTAATCAGAATTACAGAATATTAGACAATAGCAGTAGAAGGAGTCTATCTGTGATTGAACCTTGGGTGCAAGAAATTCAGATATTATTATTCCCATTTTTTAAATGATGCATCCATGAAAATTTACATAGTTTTCTACATTCACAATGGTAATAAATGTATAAGACAGGATGTAAATCCAAAACCATTATTTTATTATTGTAGATCATCCAGGCAAATCTTTTTTTTTTTTTTTAATGAGGGTGTTCATTATTTGCTCTCTCTAACATTTCTTTCTTCCTTTGAGAAGCATCAAGATATAGTGGAAAGAGCAGACTGTACCATCAAAAAACAAACAAACCTGCATTTGTAAAGAGCTTCTCACTGAGTGACTCTGAGCAGGTATATATATTTTTCAGTAAAAGATAAGATAGTAAATATTTGTGCCTTGCAGGCCATTTGGTTTCTGTCACAAATATTCAGTTATGCCATTATAGAGGAAACACAGTCGCAGACAGTATGTAAATGAGTGGACATGACCATGTTTCAATAAAACTTTATTTACAAAAACTGATAGTGGGCCAAATTTGGACCACAAGTCATAGTTTGCTGACCCCTGATCTAGAACAAATTACTATACTCCTCATTTATACAATGGAAGCAGCAGAGCTTACTTCATAGGTTGCTGTATAAGAGTAATATACCTTATATATATAACATGCTACAGATATTAAATGCAGCTATCATTATGATACAGGCAAGTGAATTAATATCTGACCTCACGAATACAATATTGTCTACAAAATAAAATGCTGTATTAGGCAGTCCATTGAGGGGAGGTAATTATTTTATTAACAGAAGACCAAGATTATCAGGTAGCTTCATCCTTAATGTTATTTATGTCAGAAGTATTATAGTCACATTTTTATATACTGAAATTTTAGGATCACCTTTTTTTCCTATAAGAAGAGTGAAAAATTTGAATTTAATCTTTCAAAAAATTACTTCATAAAACAATAGGGGGGAAGCAAATGTTGCTCAATGGTTTGAGCACCTGCTTCCCATGTACAAGGTCCCGGGTTCAATCCCTGGTACAACCTTAAAAAAAAAAAAAGGAATTGGATTCTCTAAATTCACATAAGTGTCACCATTACAAAGTAGAAAAATATGTGCAAGTTTATTTTATAAATTGTTCTCACTGCTAGTAATTACTGGATGCTTCTTTAATGGATCATAATGAATTCCATGTATTTTCTAAGAATTATTTTGCCCCCAGAGTTATGTGGATTAATTTATGTATTTTTAATTTAAAAATTAGCATCACTTTGGAGATTTGCTTGTGTCCCCTTAATATTTCATGAATACATCAGCTACCTTAAGCTTTTTGAAAAATGCATAATTATATGGAACACTCTTTAGCACATTGGATTTTAAGAATAAACAACACCCACAAATAATTGAACTTCCCTTGATTTTAGTCAAAATTTTTAAAAAAAGTGAAATGCAATTGTGAATAGACTATGCCTGATACTGTTGTTTATATTTTGTTCAGTATAAATATGCATCTATCTCAATTTAAGATATTTCATATATCTCTTACATGAAATCAATGGATTCTTTTCAAGATAGACATTATCTGAAATTTAAAAAATAGCACACTGACTTAAAACATTCTATTTTTGCATTAAATTATATGCCCTACATCAAAATGCTACACAGTTTATTGATTGTATACAGATGTCTATTCCCAAAATGCCTTACCAGTCATGTGCTAGCTCAATCAGACTACATTGCTTGGTGGGATGTGCCAAGATTTCAATCCCTATTTTAAGGGTAAGTAATTGGTTTGTCAAATAATGCAATCATTTTTAGAGTTTCTGTTCATTAGCATATAAAAGTTTAGATAGATGAATAGATCAATAGATTGATAGAATATAGATATGTATACATAATACCTTAAAATAATAAAATGATTTATGATGCCATGAGTTTGACTCTATTGAGGTGCTTTCCAAACTCCTATATAAGTATAAATAGTTAGAATTCTATGCTAATAATATTGTGGTTAAGGACTCTTTCTCATGAAGAATAATTTAACCCACACTATTAGACTGTGCCACCCAAATCCCTCAGATATCTTAACATTACATATCCAAGAAAATAATGGTGGCACAGCATAAGTCCTTATCACTATTCTTCAAAGCTAAGCTAAACCACACTACATAAGACCAAACAAAAACTTTCTCAAAGTGTGGATGGTGGGACATTGACTTTCTTCCTTATGTAAGTGGCTTACTTAATACCCTATCCTCACATTTATTATTTCTTACATCTTGAAGATGGAGAACTACCTGTAAACAGAAGAACTACTCCATTTCAGCCTTCAGGTATTACTTTGAATTGAATAGATAGAAATGAAGAAGCACCAGTCTCTTAAATGCTCATCATTATCCTGCCTATAATTCCTCTCTGAGTACCTGCTGCAAGCTTTGAGGTTTGGTGAGCCACCTGGAAAAAACAATGGCCTTTTCAAGATAAGGAAAGAAAGTTTTAGGTGTACTTACCAGAGGTGGCTTTGAGTCCATAATATCCAACTGATTCTTTTTTAAATCAATTAACCAATTAATCAACCAATAAGTATATGCTGTGGGATCTTCTCAAATGCTTCATAAAAATGCATAAGGAAATTATATATCTTGCTTGACATTCAGAGATTATATACCCTTACAGAATCCAAGTTGTCTTCCCAAGTATGTTATGTGCATGTAAATAATCAACAGTCTTAATACTCTATAATCAGTAATATATTTTATGGAAGTGAATTTTACTCAAGTATAGGGTTTCTTTGATTACCATTCACATAAAAGTCATCAAATTACTAATTCATGTAGAAAAATAAGCTTTTATTAATAATACTTTGTACATTATAATCTGCAGTTCCAAAATTTCAGCCCTTTAAAAGTTAAGAGGATTTTATGTCTCAGTAATTACTGGCACCTTCCTTGGCAAGAAGTTCTAAAATGCTTAATTTTAAATGGTGACCCCTACTTCAAAGGAGAACTTAGGACAGTGATTCATCCAAAGAAACTCCATTAAAGCATAAATAAAATAATCTAATTATTTTTCGATTGCTTCTTTAATTCAAAGGTTACTTTTAATAACCTCTTCCCAGTATCCCACAGCATCTTTTCTTTGAACAACTTAAAGAAACTTCGATTGTATAGTGCCATCAAAGCTTGTCCAGAGTTTTGATTTGTTTTGTTTCTTGTCCATTTCTTTGTTAGGTTTTACCTATCCAGCCACGAATTGTGGATTTCTGTTCCAATTAACTATTGCTGTATAACAAACTGCCCCAACGTTTGGTGGCTTAAAATAATAGCAATTATTTATTTTATCCACAAGTCTTTAATTTGAGCAAGGTTGGTGGAAAGACTCAGCTCTGCTCAATACAGCTTCAGTGACATGTTGTACTATCTGCTTCCAACATGGCTTACTCACATAGCTAGTAAGTTGGTACTTATGGCCATTCTTCTTGATACAAGAGTCTCTATGTGGTTTGGCCTGTCTCTAAGGGTAAGTGTCCCAAGACAGAGAGAGCTAGGTAGACATCTGTGCTGCTTGATGACCTAGCCTCCAAAGTCAAGGGGCATCACCTACCCTGTGTCTCTTAGTTGTGTCAGAAACATCTCTCCAGTTTCAAGGGAGGAGACACCACATCTGATAGGGGCATGACAAAGTTCTGGAAGAGCATGTGGGATATAGATATTGTCATGGTCTGGAAAAATCAATCTGCTGCAATATTTTCTGTTACGATTAAGGCAATTCAAGTATATTTTTAAAATTATCTCAAACTCACACTCTGAAGAGCCCTGGTCTTTCCTCCTACCCAAAACTGGTCACGTAAAACGCCTTTGAAGTATCTTACCCACTCAGTCAGAGTTATAGTACTCAGGAATGCTCATAAGGTCTTAGCTTGTATTTCAAATAAGTTCTGGGTAAATACCTGTCTATGCTGGTGGGGAAATCCTCTGTAGGTAAACCTTTTATAAAATAAGAGAAATAAGAGAATTTATTTTATAAAAATAAGAGAAATAAGAGAATACACTGGTTTCTCATCTCTCTTCTTTTATAGTGCCAAAACATACCAACAGCCTATTATTTTCTTGAAGTATCAGCAGAGGTATGTTAAATTTTTTCTAAGAACCTATCTTCACCTACTTTCTGAGTGATATCCATTCTTCATTCCACTTCTGTCATAACATAGTAAAATATAAACTTAATCACCTGCATTACCTATGCAAACATTTGTGGGAAAAATAAGTTTATGTGTGTATACAAATTTACTATTATGAATACAGATATATTTATACAAAAGGAATACACCACCACCTGAGATTCGGTGGAGTAGGTTCTCTCTCCTACTATACCTTCCTCACCTCTCCTCCTTCCATGTCTCTAGCTCCTTTTCCAGTATCTCCTTAGCCCCAGAGGTAGCAAACTGGTCAATGTACACTCCACCTCAGTTTCCCATTTACCTTTATATGAGTAATCATTGCTTCATTATTAGTAAGGGCATTGTCAGTTTCCATGTCAGAATTAAGGGGATCTAGAATATGAATAAATATTATCTTTTCTGGGTTTTTTTTTTTTTTTTTTGGTAGTTTGGAAAATGCATTAGCTTGCTATAGAGTTTGAAAATCTATTTCCACCAGTTTCTGTCAGGGATAATCAGCAATTCTTTCTCTTAGTGCTGTGCATATTGCTCAGAAAATCCATTTGCCCAAAAATTCCTGTATCTATAGTTCTCTTTTTTTTTGCAGCTAACAGAAAAATGTGTATTTATGCGTTATGCAATAGAAGAAACCAAACAGCCACATACCATTATTATTTGCAGATGATATTACATATTGAAAATGTTTTGTAAATCAGCAGAAAAACATGTAGAAAGCATAGCATGATTCAAAATAAATATACCTGCACAAAATCAATGGCTCTATATTGAAAATGCAATAACTAACTAGAAAATATAGTGGATAAAATGATCTAGTTCAAAATAACAAGTAAAACTTTAAAAACAGAGAAACATAGTAAAAACTCACAGATTCAGATACATTAAGCCAGAGGTGAGATCTTGGAAAAACAGTGTATGTTAAACACTTTTTCATTGACTCTTTTGGACAAAAAGCCTGGGTAGATAAACTTAGGAGAATGAAGTTACATTCTTACCTTAGAAGAGAAATAACATAAAATCAATCAAGGCTAATTTTAAAATGTGATGGGAAAAATGTTAAGGATTGGATTAATATTCTCTAAATTATCTGATTACTATTCTGATTTTAGTGCTTCTTAGCATATATAAGGAATGACCTGATATATAATTTGTTTTAAAGTACAAATAAAAATACCTTTAAGGTAGAAGTTGAAAAAATGTAGAAAATGTTAAAAAATATACATAAGAAATGAATGCTTCATATACCATATATACAAAACCTACATATACACAAAAAGGAAAAGATAAACACTACAAGAGAAAATCGAGTTCAAGATATGTGCAGACAGCTCAAAATGCATCGATACAAATAACCAGTAAAGATGAAAACATATTCAAATACATTAATAACAATGAAATAGAAATATATCTAAAAATAAAAGTTTCCTTTTTAAATAGGTAACAAGCTTTTTAAACTGTGGCATTCTAACATTAGGCAAAAAAAGAATTACTTACTAAACACTGTTGATCACTTAGGAAAAGTAAATCCACAGTCTTGTCTCTTACCATACAAAAGTAAATTTAAAAAGATTATAGCAATATTTTAATACAGTAATTATTAAGTTATTAGGACAAAATTCAAACTAGCCAAAACACTAGACAAAGAGAGAGAAAACTATATTTGTGTATATTATTTTATATTCTTAGAAGACACAAAAGTCTCTAGGAAAAAAAACTGAAATAATGAGAAGGTTAGTTAAGTTGCTGGTGTATCTTTAAATATATTTCTAGAAATATTAAGATGAAAATCTCAAGAAAATTGTGACAACACAAAAATATTTGGGAATAAATTATAGAGAATGACATAATAGTCATAAAATATTACAAATTAATATCTAGATTTAATGTAATGCTAATTAGAATATCTTTGGTTTCTTTTGTTGAATTAGGAAAGTATTGAATATTTTTGTAAAATAAATTTATTTTTGAACCAAGTCAGTACCAAAAGTCTTATGCAAGAACTAAGTAATATATTTACAAGAATAGCAGTGCAGTCAAAGCATGTGTGTGGAGGGAGAATTAACCTTATTGGACATCCAAAAGTTGAACAGAAATAAAAAAAAAAACAAAGGAAAAGAATAGAAAGACCAGAAAGAGACTCAAATATGAGTGAAATTTTTAAATAAAATGTAGGTGATAGTATATAAAGTGGGAATGAGATGAATAGTTTAATAAACAGAGCTCAAATAACTGAAAACCCATCTGGATAGCCATACAAACAAAAATTCCAAATATATTAAAGTCTGGAATATAAATATAAAAAGATAAATATCTACAAAACCCCAAGTACTCTCTAGGAGCATGAGTGATTTCTTTCAAAGATTGGAAATCAAAACCCCATAAATAAATGATAGCTATAGTTGGCTCTAATTTCAAGCTGAAGATCTGAGAAAAATATTCTGATGTTTCAGGCAGTGATAGCAAAAAAACAGCCAATTATATTTTGTCTACAAGAAACCCATGTTAAATGTAAAGACTTATATAGGTTAAAGATAAAGGGATGGAGAAAGATACACCAAGATAGTATTAACCAAAAGAAAGCTGGTATGGCTACATTAATTTCAGACAAAACAGATCCAAGAACAAGGAAAAATATTAGGTATGAAAGGACCGTTGCACGATGATGAAAGAGTCAATTTTCCCAAAAGACAAAACAATCCTTAATGTGTATGCACCTAACAACAGAGCATCAAGGCACATGAGGCAAACACTGATAGAACTGCAAGAAGAAATAGACAAATCCACTATAATATTTGGAGTCTTCAACAACCAATTTCAGTAATTGATAGATCAAGCAGACAGAAAATCACTAAGGATATTGTTAAACTGAACAACACCAACAATCAACTGAATCTTACTGACATTTATAGAATGCTACATCCAGCAACAACAGAATACACATTCTGCTCAAGCTCATAGAAAATATTCACCAACCTAGAGAACATTCTGGGCCATAAAACACACTTTTAAAAAGTAAAAATGTAGAAGTCATACATAGTATATTCTCAGACCATATTGGAATTAAACTATAAAAAAGAATACAACATTAGCTGGAAAATCCTAAAATATTTGGAGATTAAACAACATACTGCAAAATAAGACATGGGTTAAAGAAAAACTCTTAAGAAATATTAAGAAATGTTTGAAATAAATGATGAAGAAAAGAAATAAAATTAGAATTAATAAATAATAAAGGTGGAAATTGATCATTTAAACTTCCACTCTAAGAAATTGGAGAAACAACAATAATCTTAGCCTAAAGCAAACAGAAGAAAAGAAATAGCAAATATTAGGGAAGATATTAATGAAATTGAAAACAAGCAATCAATGGAGAAAATTCACACGCAAAAAAAGTCTTCTCTGAAAGGTCATAATATTGATATCCCTTGAGCAAGGTAAACAAAGAAAAAAGAGAAGACACAAATTACTAATATTGGAAATGAAGAAGGATCATCACTAAAGATACCATGAATCACAAAAGAATAATCAAGCCATAATATGAACAACTCACTGCTCCTAAATTTAAGAAATTACATGAACTAGATCAATCCCTTAAAGACACTTTTGACAGTTTAAAGGTTTTTGTTGACCCCAGAAAAGATCATGTTCTTGGAGCTAATCCATTCTTGTGTGTGTGGGACCCTTTGGGTGGATTAGATTTAGTTGGAAGGTCTTTGATTGGATTGCTTTGATGAGGTATGACCCAGAGTGGGTCTTGGTCCTCTTGCTGGAGCCCTTTATAAACGGTCAACTGAAAGCAGAGACACACGGAGAAAAAAGCCTGAGAGACAGAAGAAGAGGTCCTGGAGGCCAAGGATAGAATTAGCAGAACACAGAGGCACAGAAAGAGGTCCCCCCAGAAGCTAGGCTTATAGAGCTGCTCGAAGCTGAAG
The DNA here is from genome assembly GCA_029593785.1 of Cabassous unicinctus. Lineage (NCBI taxonomy): Eukaryota > Metazoa > Chordata > Mammalia > Cingulata > Chlamyphoridae > Cabassous > Cabassous unicinctus. Next base: position 16,316 of record JAQZBX010024631.1, read on the forward strand.
AGAGAAGGCCTTGAGGAGAGGGGAGAAATGAGCGGACAAACATTGTGTCTGCCAGGTGCCTGATCACCCACTGCTGCAACTTGGTGAGACAGTATCTTTGGATGATGCCTTGTTTGGATGCTTTCATGGCCTCAGAACTGTAAGCTATTAACCTAATAAATTCCCATTATAAAATCAAGCTCAGTTTTTGGTATATTGCTTTAGCAGCCTTTAGAAACTAAAACAGCTCCAACGACAAAAGCTTCTACAAGGAGAAATAGCTAAAATGGATAGTTCTATATCTGTTGAAGAAATTGATTTATTAGTTAATAGCCTTACAAAATAGAAAGCACCAGGCACAAATGATTTCACTGATGAATTCTACCTAACATTTAAAAAAGAAATGGTACCAATTTTCTGCAATCTCTTCCAGAAATAAGCCTCAGAGGGAATACTTCCTAATTCATTTTATGAGGCCAGCAATACCTTAATACTAAAACAAAAAAGTAAATAAAAGCTATATAGACAGCGAAAGAAGACATGAAGCTATCTATGTTCAAAGATGACATGATTGTCTATATAGAAAATCCCAAGGAATGGACTAAAACACTTCTGGAACTAATAAGCGATGATAGCAAGGTCTCAGGATGTGGTGGTTGATGGACTGTGGTTAACAGTGCAAATATTAGAGTGTTCTCCAAGAACTGTGACAAATGTACAACACTAATATATGGTGTTAATGATAGGGTATTTATGGAAAAATACACCAAATGTAGGCTTTGGACCATAGTTAGCAGTAATATTTTAATGATCTTTCATAATTTATAACAAATGTTCTACAATATCACAAGGTGTTGGTGGTGGGGTGATGTATGAGAATTCTGAATTTTTGCATGATTGCTTTGATTCTGCTTTTAAGAGTGTTTTTGGTACTCATGAGACTTTGAGACATGCTAAAACAGCTTGATCAACTAGTGATTTATGTGATTTGTGATCAATATCTGTTTTTCTCCAGTGGGCTAGAGTGTGAATAGCTGAGGACAGCCATGTATGCTTGCATGACTGATCCCAATAAATGTTCTGGACACCAGGACTCCAGTGAACTCTTTTGGTTGGCAACACATTGTCACATGTCACTAGAGGAATTAAGCACATCCATGTGATTCTGCTCGCAGGGACATATGGAAGTTTGTACTTGGTTTCTCCTGGAGTTTGTCCCAGGTACCTTTTACCGCTGCTGATTTTAATCTGTATCCTTTCATTATAAAAAACCATAACCATAAAGAATAACAGCTTTTAAAAACATATATATAAACACTCTACACCCACCAAACAAAAGCCCCTCTTCCTCCCTTTGCCCATCCTCTGATAACCTCTAATTCACTTTCCAGCTCTACAAATTTACTATTTCCAGATATCTTATATAAGTGATATCACACAATATTTGTCCTTATGTGTTTTGCTTATTTCAGTAATATAATGTTTTCAAGGTCTGCCCATATTACAGCATGTCTCAGATCTTCATTCCTTTTAAGGCCGAATTATATTCCACATGTGCATGTACCACATTTTGATTATCATTCATTTGTTGATGAATGCTTGTGTTATTTCCATATCTTAGCTATTGCAGAAAATGCTGCTATGAACACCAGTGTAAAAGTATCTGTTTAGGAACCTATTTTCAATTTCTTTGGGTATATACCTAGAAGTGTAATTACTGAGTCATATAATAATTCTATATTTAACTTTTGAGGAATAGCCATAAGACTTTCCACAGTGGCTGTATCATTTACATTCCCACCAACACTTATCTAGAGTTTCAAGTTCTCAGCATCCTGTCCAACAAATTATTTTCCATTTTGTAAGAATAGCCATCCTTCTGTGTGGGTAGTGGTATCTTATTGTGGTTTTGATTTGCATTGCCGTAATGGCTGATGACACTGAGCATCCTTTCATCTATTTATTGGCCATTTGTCTATCTTCTTTAAAGAATATCTCTTCAAGTCCTTTGCCCATTTTTAAAATTGGGTTGTTTAACTTTTGTCAGGGCCTTGTAAATATTTTTTCAAAGTTTTATGGATTTTAAGCCCCTATTTCTCCCACTACATAAGTTGTCTTTTCACTTTCTTGATAATATTCATTGATGTGCAAATTTTTTAATTTTGATGAATTTGAATTATCTATTGTTTCCTTTGTTGCTTGTGCATTTGGTGTCATATCTAAGAATTCATTGCCGAATCCTAGATTATGAAAATTTGTCCCTATATTATTTTCTAAGAGTTTTATGGTTTAACTTTTATATTTAGGCCCTTGATCCATTTTTGAGCTAATTTTTGTATACAGTGTGATGTAGAGGTCCAACTTTTTTGAATGTGTATATCCAGTTTTCCCAACAACATTTGTTGCAGAAAGTAATCTTTCTCCATTGCATGTCCTTGACACCTTTACTGAAAAGCAATTGGCCATAGATATGGGAGGCTATCTCTGGACTTTCAATTTTATTCCACTGGTTTATGTGTCTACCATTATGCCAGTACAGCACTGTTTTGATGACTGTAACTTTGTAATGCATTTAGTGTTTTAGTTTCCTGGCTGCTAAAACAAACACCATACAATGGGTTAGCCCAAACAATGGGAATTTATTGTTTCAAAATTTTGAGACTAGGAGAAGTTGGAAATCAAGGAGTCATTTGGTGATGTTTCCTCCCAGAAGACATGGTTTTCTGGGGCTGGCTGCCCCTGATCTTTAGTGCTTGGCTTTTATGCTGCATGGCAATCCACATGGTGGCTTCTCCTAGCTTCCTGGTTCTATTGATTTCCAGCTTCTGGCTGCTACCTCAGGCTTCTTTCTCTGCGGTCTTCCTTATAAGGCCTTTAGTAATAGTATTAAAATCCACCCTGATTCAATTGGGCCACACCTTAACCAATGTAACTTCATCAAAAGGTCCTATTTATAATGGGTTCACACACTCAGGGATGGATTAAGTTTAAGAACATGATTTCTGGTGTCCATAGTTCCAAACCACCACAGCACACCCTATGAACTTGAAAAAGACGTATTCTTCCCACATGCAGAATACATGCATTCCATTACAACATTCAAAAACCTTAAGTCATTTCAGTAATAATTCTAAATCCAAAGTCCATTCAAAATCATTTATGGGTATGGTATGTCTTGGGTACAATTCCCTTCTAACTTTGAACCTGTGAAACACAGAAAACAAGATATCTTCTTCCAATATACAGTGATGGACAGGCATAGGATAGACATTCCCATTCCACAAGGGAGAAACTGGAAGGAAAACAAGGTTCATGGGTCCTAAACCAGTTGAAAACTCAGCAGGACAAACTCCATTAGATTTCAAGGTCTGAGAGTCATTATGTATTAATGATTTGTCCTATGGACCCAACTGAGCAGCAGACTAACTCTTTCCAAGTTCTTGCTTAGTGACCATGTTCTCCCCAAATACTGGAGTCAAGGCCCCACCCTCTGCAAGTATCAAGATGGTGGCCAGGCCCTCCACAAACTCTAGGGCACAGGTCCCATTTTCTCCAAGAATTGAGGTAACAGCACTCCTTGAACAATAAGGTGTAAGACACAGCCCCTCCAGGTAAAGGTGCAGATGCCCTGCCTTCTCAAAATGCAAGAGTGAACCTGCCGTTTCCACACACATGGGCGGGCCTGCTCTCTTGGTTTTAGGAGATCTCTTTGATCCAGACCTTAGATTCTATGGTTCTGGCCTTGAAGTCACTCTTCCTTCAATTTTTCCCTTCTCTGTCCCTTTCAGTCCAGGCTGGCAGTGGTTCTCCTCACACACATTTCACAAAAACCTTGATTTTTTTTTTGTTGCATTCCATTTGCCTGGGTCCAGTCATCAGACAGAAGGAATTTCCACAGATTCTTCTTGAATGACTGTGCTTCCAATCCTGACTTCCACTGAATGGCTGCCTGGATTCATGTTCTAACCACACACTTTTCATCAAAGTGTTGGTATATATATTTCTACCAACCACACACTTTTCATCAAAGTGTTGATGTATATTTTTCTATCAAGCACTTCATAATTCTTATACTCATTACCAAATTAAGAAGCATAATTCTTTACTCCTTAAATATGTCCTATGTATAATCAATCTTTATGAACTGTACAGTATGAAAAAAAAAGGAAAAATGAGTAACTTTATGGTGGAGAATCTTGACAGAGAATGTCTCAACCAGGTGATCTATGTCAACATTAACAGTGAAAAATCATATTTAGAGTATATGCTTTTGATATTATGTGATGAAAATGGCACTTTCCCCCTAGTATCTTACTTCCCTAAATCCATAACCACAGTCTAATTATGAGTAAAAACAATAAAATCCCAAATGAAGGTAATTCTCCAAATACCTGATCAAGGTGATCAAATCAAGGAAAGTTTGAGAAAATATCAAAGCCAAGAAGAACCTAAGGAGATGTGGTAGGTGGAGTTATGTACCCCAGAAAAGAAACATGCTCTTAATCTCAATACCATTCCTGTGGTTGTGAAACCATTGGACATTTTTAAGATCTTATTTTTAGTTAAGGTATGGCCAACTGAAGCAGGATGGTCTTTAACCCAGATTACTGAGTCTTTATATAGAGATCCTGGAAGTCACAGAAGCCAGAGAGGAAAGGATATCGCCATGTGATGGGAGGCAGAGATACAAACCATGGAACCCCCAAGGAATGCCAGCAAGGAATACCAGAAAGATAAAGTTTTCCTGAAGAGATTGAGTCTTGCCAATATCTTGATTTTGGACTTCTTTCATCTTCAAAGCCACAAGTCAAAACATTCATATTGTTTAAGCCAACCCATTCTGTGGTATTTGTGATAGCAGCTCTGTCAAACTATGACAAGGCACATGACAACTAACTGTAATGTGGTATCCTAGAAAGGATACCAGATCAGAAAAAGAACATTAGGGAAAAAAATTAAGGAAATCTGAATAAAGAATAGATTTTAGTTAATAATGCTAATGTATCATTAATTATGACAAAAGTATCATATAGGATCATATAGAGATCCTTTTCATATAGGATCTCTATAATGAAAGATATGATACAGATGATTATAAGGGTTATTATCTATACTACATTACATACAATATAATTCCATACTATTGAAAGTATTATTATCTAAAATATATTATGGGATCCTGCAAATCAATAAGACAAAGATGAAGACTCAATAGAAAAAGAAGAAAGAAAATTCACAGGAAAAGAAATTCAAATGACAAATATGTGAAAAATTCCCAAAAGTAAAAATTAAAACAAGTTATTTTTAGCCCATCAAATATTTAAAATTAAACATTTCAATAACAGATGTAGTCATGATTATGCCCATTATTGACAAAAATATGATGATCAAGTCAGGCTTAGATAATGACTTATACTTATATCTATTAAATTAAATGCACATTTCCTTTATCTCAGTATTTTTATATCTGGGAATCTATACCTCCAAAATACTCACATGTGAATAAAGAAATTTATAAAAGTTTATTTATTATATATTTCTTTTTGTAATAGTGCAAATGGAAGAAAAATAGTTCAATAAGATGTATTCTTCAAAAGAGGGTAGCTCCATACATTTGCTGCATAAGTATCTTTTATGAAGAATGAGGTGGACCTATTTATACTGACATGAAAAAAATAGTAAGATTTATTACTTAATGAAAAGAGACAAATGATAGTTAACACATATTAAAATCTCATTTGTATAGCAAACATGAAAAACTGTACACATGTGCATATTTGCATATAAACTCATATGATGATCAAATCAAGAATGATAGCATTAATCAAATTCTTGCTTGTGTTAGATGAGGACTACTAGTACTGCTGCCACTCCTATCACTAAGCTTTACATTTGAGCTTTACCCTTAGGCTTATTACAGGCTGAGCAATAATTATTTACATTTAGCTGTCTTTATAATGTCAAGACTTTCTTTTCACTTATCCTTTCTTGTTATCTAGAGCAAATCTTCAAATAACTCTTGTATGTCTGAAAATGTCTTCTGATTATCCTTTTAATGGATAATAATTTGTCACATAGAAAGTTAAGAGCCCATCCATTTTCACTGTTATCTGGAATGTTGTACTGCAGAGATATATGAAGCCAAAGAAAACACTCCAAGCATTTAGCCAGGGAAGGATTTTTGAATTGTGTGCCTACAACAGGCAGAGATGTTTGGGGATATGGTAGCTCTCACCCCCACTCACTACAACTGTGAAAGGCAAGCTGAGAAGAGCAGAGATTGATGTCTTGTGGAGCACTCTGAGTACTGGCTTGGAAAGGAGTGTTGTTTTTTTTATTTTATTTTATTTTATTTATTTATATATTTTTTTTTACCAGGGGTAGAGGCAGTCCATAGAAAATACAGCTCTGAAGCTTTCCACAAAGCCACTGACTGTTTGAAACAGACTGTGGGGAAGTTGAAACCTAAGGTCTCTTGAAAACAATAGCTCTTCTTAAATTAAGAGCAACAAGCTGAACCTTAGGCCAAGAATTTTACCACAGAGAACCAGGGAAAGAGATAGGCAAGCAGACCCTCCGTGAGTCAGAAGAAACTTCAAAGATTGGTCTCAGAAACTCTCCCTGCCTGAGCTTATTTGAATTAGATATTGAAGCAATTTATGCCACAGGGCATTGTTAAAAATAACAGAACAATTAGCCAGTACTTAAAAGCACTGAGTGTGATAACAAATGAGGCAGATGGAGAGATCAGAGGAAGAAACAGTGAAAGAGAGCCCTGCTAAAAGCACTGTCATCAAAGGTGACTATACAAACACCCAAAGTTGTGCCCTATGTAGAGTGACGTCAAAACCTTTACATTGCAAAGGAAATAGACTTCCCTAAAATAATATATCCAAGACACTAAGCAAAAAATAAGTTATCAGCAAAAACAAGCATTAGGGAGAGGGGAGTCATTATTCAGAGTTGCTACAATAAATTACCTAAAATGTCCAGTTTCCAACAAAATATTAAAAGACTAGCAAAGGAAGAGGTAAATGTCAACTATGCACAGGCAAGCAACAGAAATGAATGCTTAAATGATATATTTAACAAAGACTTTGAAGTGCCATTAAAATATATACGTAAAATTAAAGAAAACAATACCTGCAAAAGAACAGGTAACTATATGTCAATGTCACATCAAATTGAGGCTATCAACACAAAGAAATTATTTTAAAAAATAACTAAATGGAAATTCTGGAATTGGAAAATACAGTAACACATATGAAAATTTCACTAAAAAGGCTCAACAGTAGATTTGAACTAGCAGAAGAAAGAATCAGGGAACTTGAAGAAAGAAGGTTAGAAATTATACAATTTAAAGATAGAAAAAAGAATGAAGAATGCCCAACAAATCTCAGAGAAATGTGGGATACACCTAATCACACTAATATATGTGCATTGGAAGCACTCATTGAGGAGAGAGGAAAAAGCAGAAAAATTACAAATGAAGAAATAATGGCTTGAACCTTAAGATTTGCTAAAAAACATCAAACTTACAAAAAACTCAATGAATTCTAATTGTATAAATACAAACCGATTCATACCCAGACACACAGGAAAAATACTGAAAGACAAAAACGAAGAAAAAATTTTGAAAGCAGAAAAGAGAAAAATGATCTGTCACATACAAGAGAGTAGCAATATGATTAACATCTGAAATATCATCATAAAGAGTAGAAGTCAGAAAGACATAGGTGACATATTCAAAGTGAAAGAAGGAAAATCTGTCAAGTGAGAATCTTATATCTAGCCAAGCTATCTTCCAAAAATGAAGGTGAAATATAAACATTCTGAGATAAACATAAACAGCAAATTTTGGGGTAGTAGATCTGCCTAAAATAAATACTAATGGGTGTTATTCAGGCTGAAAGTAAATTACTTCAGGAAGAAATTAGAATCAACTCAAAAACAAAAACAAAAAAGTGCCAGTAAAGGTAATTATGTAATTACAAAAACACAGTATAAATGCATATTTCTTTTTTTTTTATTCTCTTATCTGAAATAAAAAGCAATTTTGTAAAACAATAGACATTTTTGGCCTATAATATATAAAAATATAATACATTTTAGAAAAAAACAACAAAAGAAGACGGGTGAGAAAAAAGTTGTGTTGGAGAGAGACAGCACCATATAGTATCTACAATATGTAAAAACAGATGAAGAGAATCAGAAATGGTAATTAAGGTGGTAAATATATCAAACTATAAAATTCTACTTTCTCTCTTTTCTTTTATCACTTCACTAATAGATGTAAAATTATATAAAGCAATAAGCATGGCAATATATTGTTGGGTTAATAACATACAGATGTAATATACATAACAATAATAAAATAGAAAGAGGGATGAAGGAATAGAGCTATATAAAAGTTAACAATTCTGTAATTCACTAGGATAATTCTGATTTGGATTCTGATAAGTTAAAATTTATATGTTAAGTCCTAGAGCAAATTAAGGAAAATAATACAAAAAATATTGTAAATAATCCTTAAGGGGTTTAAAATGTAACACTAGAAAATATTTTTGTAATGCAATAATAGAGGAGGTGTAGAGGAAAAAAAATCACATGGCACACAGAAAACAGAAAGTAAAATGGCAAGCATAACCCCATTATACCAATTGGGTTAAACAATGCAATGAAAAGTCAGAGATTTTTCAGACTGAATGAAAAAGCAAATCGAGTATATTCTTGTCTATAGGAGACACACATTATAGTCAAAAATACAAAGAAGTTAAAACTAAAAGGATGTGAAAATCCTCCAACTTCATTCTTCCTATTTTGACATTTTGGCCCCTTAAACTTCCGAATAAATTTGATTATTGGGTTTTTGATTTCTGCAAAAAAGACTGTTGGAATTTTATTGGGATTGCATTGAATCTGGAAATCAGTTTGGGAAGAATTGACATCTTAATGACATTCAGTCTTCCAATCCAGGAACACAGAATGCCCTTTCATTTATTTGTCTTCTTCGGTTTCTTTTAGCAATGTATTGTAGTTTTCTGAATACAGGCCTTTTATGTCCTTGGTTAAGTTTATTCCTAAATATTTGATTGATTTAGTTGCTATTAAAATGGACTCTCACTTCCCGACTTTAAAGCATATTACTTAGCTACAGTAGTAAAAACAGCATGGTACTGGTGTGAGGACAGACAGATTGACCAATGGAACAGAATCGAGAACTCAGAAATTGACCTCACATCTACAGTCGTGATTTTTGACAAGGCTGTTAAGCCCACCCAGCTGGGCCAGAGCAGTCTATTCAACAAATGGTGCTGGGAAAACTGGATAGCCATATCCAACAGAAAGAAAGAAGACCCAAATCTCACACCTTATACAAAAATTAACTCAAAATGGATAAAGGACCTAAATATAAAAACAACAACCATAAAAATCCTAGAAGAAAATATAGGAAAACATCTTCAAGGTCTTGTGGTAGGTGGTAGTTTTTTAAACCTTATACCCAAAGCACAAGCAACAAAAGAAAAAATAGATAAATGGGACGCCCTAAAAAATAAACACTTTTGCACCTCATAGGACATTGTCAAAAGGGTGAAAAAGCAGCAGACTCACTGGGAGAATTTATTTGGCAAATATATATCTGATAAGGGTTTAATATCCATAATATATAAAGAGATCATACACCAGATAGTAGGAGGAAGGAGAACACATGTTGTAGCAGGAATCTACTTTCTCCTTCTTGTTAAGCTGTCCAAATAAAGGATTTTCGTAGATTCCTAATTTAGAATTGCTAATGGGATTTTGGTGCCAAGAAAGGACAGAGGAGATTAGCAGCAGCACCTTGGCTGTATCTATCATTGGGTATATCTTGAATTTTCATATTCATTGTGTTCTCTGTAGTAAAGTGTAACACAACTTTAATGACCATTGCAAGTTTTTTACTTCATTTCTAATACTACCTCTAAATCTCTAATTGCACAAACTTACCAATAATAACCATGTCATCTTGTGAAAAATTATTTAAAAATAAACTCAGTAAAATGCTTCTAAAAAAAGAGAGAGAGAGAGATCATACAGCTCAATTATAAAAAGACAAACTATCTGATCACAAAATGGGCAAAATACTTGAAAAGACGACTGTCCAAAGAAGAAATAGAAATGGTGATGAAACACATGAAAAAATGTTCAGCATCACTAGCGATTAAGGAAACGCAAATCAAAATTACAAAGATATATCATTTCACACCTATTAGACTGACCACTATTAAAATGTCAGAAAACTGTAAATGTTGGAGAGGTTGTGGGAGATAGGAATGCTTATTCACTGTTAGTGGGAATGTAGAATTGTACAGCCACTGTTGAGGACTATTTGGCAGTTCCTAAGGAAATTGAATACAGACTGCAATGGGACCCAACAATACCATTGCTAGGTATAAACCTAGAAGAACTGAAAGCAGTGGCATGAATAGACATCTGCACACCAATGTTCACAGCAGCATTATTCACGATAGCCAAAAGTTGGAAACAACCCAGGTATTCATCAACTGATGAATGGATAAACAAATGGTGGAGTAAAGACATGATAGCATATTATGCAGCAGTAAGAAGAAAATGAAGTCAGGAAACACAACAACATGGGTGAATCTGGAGGACATTATGTTGAATGAAGTAAACCAGCACAAAAGGACAAATACTATATGATTGCATTAGTACGAACTAAATATATTATGTGAAATATAAATATATTATATGAAATATAAACTTGGGTAAAATTGCATATATAAGACTGTTTTAATTTGAAGCTGAACAAATGTTGGTTAATACTACAAAATGTTAATATCTGACAAAAACAAACAAACATTATACTAAGTGAAGGAGACCAGACACAGAGTACTAAATATTATATGATTCCATTTATAAAAAATTTAAATATGAATCAATTTATAAAGATGAAATTAGATTAGTGGTTATGTAGGTCTGAGGAAGGAATGCTAAGGTGTGTGGAGTCTCTTCAGAAGAAATTGTTCTAAAATTTTTGATATGATAAATATACCACATTTTGAGTATACTAAAAGACATTGATTATATTTAGATAGATCATTTGGTGTGTGAAAAGACATAAAAAAAATCTGTTTAATAAACAAATAAGTACTTGTGCAAGAGTAACTAGAAATAGAAGTTATGTACAGCAGGGGAAACAGAGAGATTAAGAAGTGAGGAATTTTCTTGTTTGTCTGTCTGTTTTTTGTTTATTATTATTATTGAAATAAAGAAAATGCCCTAGTAATGACTGAAATGATGAACACACAGCTATATGATTATAGCAAATACCATTGATTGTACACTTAGGGTGAATTCTATGCTTTACTAATATGTATCAATAAAATTGATGTTTAAAAAAAAACTACAAGTATGGAAAAATTATACTGTTCAACCAACAATCATAAGAAAGTTATTCTAATGCTTGACTGGTTATATTACTAGCAGTCAAAATAGACTTTAAAACCAAAAAAAAAAAAAGGGCATTTCAAAAAAAGGTCAATCCAGAATATATAACAACTATAAACATTTGCAACTAACTATAGTGTCCAAAAATACGTGAAACCAAAACTGACACAGTTGATCAGAGAATTAGATATGTCAACAATATTATTTGAAAATTTCAATACCCCACCTTTAATAACGGGTAGGAAATCTAAGAAGAGGATCCATATGAAATCATTCATTTGAATGATATTATATGTAAGGTAAACCAAATTTTTGCAAACCTATGGGAAAATCCACCCAATAAGAGTAGAATACACATTCTTCTTAAGTGCAAATGGAACACATTCTGGGAAAAACTACAGGTAAGGGCAAAAATAAGCCTCAATCAATTTAAAAGGATTCAAATCATTCAAAGGATGTTCTCTAATCACAATGGAATGACTTTAGAAATTAATAACAGAAATTTGATTCATTTAAAAATTTAAAAATTTTTAAACACACTCCTATATAAAAGTCAAAATAAATCACAAGGAAAATATTAAAATCTTAAAGGAGAAAGGAAAATGAAGAAACAACACATCAAATCTCATTTGACACCAGTAATTCAGTGCTTAGAGGGAAAAAGAAGAAACATCTTTAATCAACAACCTACACTTCCATCTTCAGATACTGGGAAAGAAGAGAAACAGAAGGCATGAAATAATAAGAATTAGAGAGAAATAAATTGAATAGAGAATAGAAAATTAATACAGGAAATCAACAAATTGGATTTTTGGAAAGATCAATAAAATTGACACACCTTTAGCTAGACTATGACAGAAACAGAAGAATCAAATTTCTTCAATCAGCAATTAAAGAAGGGATAAAACTATGAACCTTACACGAATGAAAATGACTGTAAAGGAATATTATGAATTGTACGCAAATAAATCAGATAACTTGGATGAAATGGACAAATTGCTTTAAAAGACAGAACCTACCAAAACTGATCCAAGAAGAAAGAGAAAATCAGAATAGATCTAAAACCATTAAAGAGATCGAGTTAGTAACTAAAAACCCACCACAAATCAAAGTCCAGGCCCACATGGTGATTCACGGGCATTTTCTATCAAAAAGTTAAAGAATTCTAATTCTTTAGAGACTCTTCAAAAAAAATGGGAGCGTAAGTAGTACTTACTAACTCATTCTAATATTTCAGTGTTAACTCTGATACCAAACTACACAACATGTCACAAGAAAACTGACCAATATCTCTCATGAATATAGATACAAAATTCTTCAACAAAATTTGATAAAATAAATATCCACCTGCATATTAAAAGGGTGACATACTATGACAAAGTGGAATTTATTCCAGAAATGCAAGATTGCTTTGATATTTGAAAATTAATTAAGGTAATGTATCCTATCAATGAAATAAAGAACAACAACAAAAAACACACATGATCATCTCAATGAAGTGCTCAACAAGCTAAGAATAGAAGACAACGTCCTCAACCTGATAAAGAGAATCCTGATAATCCCACAGCTAACATTATAATTAATGGTGAAAAGTTGGATTCTTTTCCCCTAAGATAAGGAAGAAGACAAAGATGTCAGCTCTTAACAACTTCTATTCAAAAAGTTACTGGAGATTCTAACCAGGGCAATTAGGCAAGAAAAATAATTAAAAGCCTACAGATTAGAAAGGAAGAAGCAAAATTATCTCTACTTGCATATGATACAATCTTGAACATTAAAAAATCCTAAAGAATACACAAAAAAGCTTTTAGGACTAAAAAAGATATTCAATATGGTTGCTGGATACAAGATCAATATACAAAATTCATTTTTATTCCTATACACTTGGAATGAACTAGCATTTAAAAGAATAAAATACTAACAAATAAATTTAATGAAAATTGCAAAATTTATACTCTGAAAATGAAAAACATTGCTGAAAGAATTTTTCAAAAGAAATCTAAATAAATGGAAGGACATTCCATATCCATAGATCTGAAGGCTTATTAAGATAACACTCCCCAAACAGATCTACAGATTAACTACAATCCCAATCAAGGTCCATAAGTCTTCTTTTCATTAATTGAAAAACTGATTGTAGAGTTCATGTGGAATTTAAGGGGATACAGGATAGCTAACACAACCTTTTAATAAAGGAACTAAGTTGAAGGATTCACACTTCTTCATTTCAAAACTTACTACAAAAGCTACAATAAGCAAGACAGTGTGTTACTGGCACAAGAACTGACATATAGATCA
>JAQZBX010024632.1:0-30045 GCA_029593785.1 Cabassous unicinctus
CCTCACAAGGAGGCGCAGGGAAGCGAACCCAGGGCCTCTCATATGGTAAACGGGGGCTCTATCCACTGAGCCACACCCGCTTCCCTAAAATCTCATATTATTGACAGATACCTCCTGTTGATTCTGTTTCCCAAGAGAACCCTGACTAATACAGCCGGCTCTTGACCTGTGCCAATCTCATCCTCTATAGGCCATTCCCATCTCTCATCACATGACCCCTTCCATCTTCAAAGCCAACAATACTATCTTGAATCCTTCTCATGCCTCTGAGCTCTCTGACTTCCACTTCTGTGGCTAACCAGTGATAACTATTTTTTCAGGGCTCACCTGAGTGGATCTGAGCCATCCAAATAATCTCTGTATTTTAAGGTCAACTGATTTGGGACTTTAATTAAATCTGCAAAATCTCTTCACAGCAGTACCCAGATTAGTGTTTGCCTGAGTAACCGTGGAATGAGAATCTTGGAAGATTTTGTGTGATAGCTGGCATTCATCTTTCAGGGACACCGTTTAAAGACATCTATCTCTGCTCTGGAGACATTCTGGCTCCTATGACTCTCTGTGCTAGACACTTCATGATCCTTGCATTTCCAAGCCTGAAGCAAGAAGGGAGATACAATGTATCTTTTCCTGTACCAGATACACTGGATGAGTGTCTTAGAAAACTCTAGCCATGTGCATATTAGGGGAAGAGAGCATATAATTCTATGCATGAGCAGATGGCATCCAGGCTGTAACATTCCAAATTAACGATTAAATTCCCAAATAAATTGTGTTAAATACATTCCTGTGAATCTCTTTAAATAAAAGGGTCTCCATTCCCTTTTAGTGAAATTGAGTTTCTGCAACCAGTTAGGAATTTTTCCTGTTTACTCTCAAATTGTCCTGGGCAGCAATTCAGAACTGAGCTACTAAAGTCTATCAGGAAAGGTCCAGTGCAACTGTCCTCTAACATCTGGAACGTTTCTAGTTTCTCCTATTTTCAGCTGATTTACTTCAGCTCACTCAAGCATGGGCTTAGTTAATACCTCCTGGAGGAAGCTGTCCTTGATATCCCTAGGATGGACTCCTTACCTCGCCCTCATGCTTCCCTATCATAATGGGCTTTCCCTATAATGGGAACTGCAATGGCTTAATTGTTTATCTCCTCCACCAGACTCTAAGCCTGCGATTGCCTGGAATAATGGTAAGAACATAGTAAGCACTTAATAAAACCTGTTGAATGGATGAATGGGATCTGGAATTCCTTACTGGGTCTATGTGACTGTTTTTTCCATGTTATGTTAAAAAAAATCTGGAGAAACCATTTCTTTTTTATAGTGTCAAGGTTGATCAAGTGTATTAATCAACAATATCTTCTCTAGCTGTCCTTCCTTAAAATGATATAACTATGAACAGAGTGTAACCAAAAGTTTAATCCCCTTCATTGACTCAAGCTATTTGACCTGAAGTACCTACGAGTATCCATCCTAGTGTCTACCCTGGCTGGATTCTCTGCTTATTAATAACATGACAAATAATGATGACAGAATCAATTTATTAATAAAATTTATCCAATATATTGAGATGGGTTAGACTCCTATTTATGAGGTTATTTTACAAATAGGCATTGCAGAAATTGTTGGAATGAAATTAAGGAAAAGCAGGTATGGATATTAGGTTTTTAAATCAACTCTCCTTCTACTATCTTGTATATCCATATATTCATTCTATGTTCTTCACATTGTTGGTAACATCTTAGCACTGACACCCTATCATTAGATTGCTCAAGGAGAAAAGCTTAATAACACTGAAATTTGAAGTTTTCTTTTCTCAATTTTCCACATGAAATAATCTTCTCAGTTATTTAAACAAGTCATGAAATGGTCTAGGGAGTTATTTGAAATAAATATTGAGAAAGAGAATTCATTTAAATGGAATTAATCCTCCCAGAAAAGGTAGCAACAAGATATTTAATCACTGCATATCCAGTTAAATCACATGCAGAAACTGCTGGAAATTGAGCCTAGATAAGTTCCTTAATTTAGAGGACAGTATAATGCTTAAGACTTTAATCCCCTTATGATAGATATTGGACTTAGGAATTTGGCACAATTTTCATGATGAAATCTTTGCTCTTATTAAGATGTTTTATACAATAGTCAGTATAAGTCATTTGTAAATCAGCTAAGTGCCCTAAAATTGTCCTTTCTTCTTGAGGGAACACGAATATTGACATTTTAAAATCTGACATGGTCATTTATGGTTTGTCTGTTGTTTGGAGACCTGTGTTTTAGGGCTGATTAAAAACTTTTTAAAAATGGTCTTGGGCCCTTCATCATACAAGATCAGAGATACTCACAGTCTATGATTTTGAATATTCATGTTGAATGCTAAAGAAGAGGAAAAGAGTTATCATGTGACAGTCAGACAAGCTGACATAGAAACCATATGGTTTGGGTTCTGTTACTTAAATGGAATGTGAATAGTAAATTTTGATCTTATATATGGCATATAAAAAGTATAAAACATTCACTATCAAAAGCTAAGAAAATTAAATTAAAATCATATATCTTATTACCATTCCAGTAGGAAACACAGACTCAGTAGTGAAATTAAGCCCAGAACAGATTTTCAATTAAATTCCTCATTGTATGAAAATAAAAATCATAGAAATAATAAAATTTATTATATGGTTTGACATCAGAAATGCTACAGTAAAGTGTATATATATTTACATGACTTAATAAATCTTTTCCCCAAAGTAAACAACTTACAGAATTAAAATCCTTCTGTGGAAAGAGAACAGTCATTTATTACATCATGCAACACACACATAAGCTGAATAAAAGTTACCTCTAAATGTGTACAGTTCCTAATGCATTTTCTTAATGCATTTTAGGAAAGAAAAAAGGAAAGCTACTTATTTCTAAGACTCAATTTGGCAAATATAACTAAATATATTTTATTATTTGTGAACATATCTTTAGAGAAAAAGTAAACAAAGCTATAGCTAGAAAATAAACAGGTGGTATTACTTAAGTAATACAAGAAATCTTTAATAATCATAACAGGATTTATATTGCTATTTCACGGAGTTCTTGAGAGCAGTGACAATGTTGACTTTCATTTTTGGCAACTGACTTGGTCAGGAGCACCTGAGTATGAGTTGTTTTGTTGTTTCAGTTTATGAAACTTTGGGTACATGAGAAATTTTAAGCAGTAGGCATTTTCTTTGGAACAGGATTCAAGGCAGTTTCTTTACCTAGTGACTTATTTTCAAAATGGAAAGTAGTATTATTATTTTTGTTTGATTATGAAGTGCAATATGCTTATAAAAATCAGACAAACTGAGAAGTATCAAGAAAAAAGTTACAACCATTTACATGGTACAATTTAGAGGTCACTACTGCTAACATTTCTGAGCATATCCTTCCAATTATATTTCTATGCATAGCTGTGCACATATATGCCTGCATATATGTACATTTGTTTAAATCAGGATGGGACCATACTAAAGCTGAGTTGTTTTTTTTCTCTTTATTAGAGAAGTTGCGAGTTCACAGAATGATCATGCCACCAATACTATGCATTGGTGTGGAACATTTGTTATGATTGATGATAGCACATTTTTATAATTATATATTTTTAACAGTAGTTACCTTTGTTACAATTGGTGAAAGCATATTAGAATAGTTCTAGCTATCATCCATTATTTATGTGTGCTTTTCCCATATATCGCCCTATTATTAACACCTTGCTTTAGCATTGTGCATTTGTTGTAATAATGAAAAAAACATTCATATATTTGTACTATTAACTATAATCCATCGTGAACAATAGGATTCACTGGGTTGTACAGTCCTGTTTTATCTTTTAATTTTTATTCTAGTAATATATACATCCTAAATGTTCCCCTTCTAAACATATTCACCTATATAGCTCACTGCTATGAATTACACTCACAATAATGTGCTAACATTATCATCATCCCATTCCAAAGCTTTACCATCAGTGTAAGTAGAAATTCTGTACAAGTTAAGCATCAACACCCCATTCTCTATGCCCAATCTATCGCCTGGTAACCTATATTATAGACACAGCTGAGGTTTTTTTTTTCACATTTCCTTTATATTTTTGTCATTGTCCTCATCAACAAAAGATGTAAATTTTACCATTAGCTGCTATGTATTCCATTATATGTTAACATACCATGATGTATTTAAGGAATCACCTATTGATGAGTATTAGCTTTGCTATTTACATGATAAAAATACAATTATAGAAGAATTTTTAAATCCATGCCATTCAGAAAGTTTCAGATAAAGGAGATAAAAAATATGCAAGATTTTACATGTATATATATAAAAATACACACACATATTTATGAATATAATATTTGAATAATATAATCAACAAACTTGATGTTTTATACACATTAACACAAACACAGATACACATTCACAATGTTATTCCCTACAGAGGATATTTATTCTTTATTTATGCCCATTGGACAATTAGAAAATATATCAATAATGAAAAAAGTCATGTATTTGGCCTCAAAGAAAACTTCTCAAAGTGGAAAATTTATTATATATTCTGCTCATAAGCTCTATACTAATTAATAATTAAAGCAGAGTTAAATATCCCCTAGATCTAAGAATAAACCAAATGCCCACAGTCTTTTTCTTAGAATACTATTTCATCTTCTCCAGAGAAGAGTCCTTCAGTCTTTTTACTGAGGGGTTGGCTGTATGTGAAGGTTCCTGGCAACTTAGTTTCTAGGGGCTTGTTGGTGACACAGAGGCTCCCCTGGCTCAGTATTAAAAATTTCACTGAATCCTACAGTTCAGTATCAGTTCAGAATCCTGAGTTCAGTACCTCATTCCTCATTCTTTTCTGACCATGGAATCCCTAATTCAGAGCTGTTTGGCTCAATTTCTCCTGATAATTTCTCTCTGGGTAATTGCTAGCTACAAGTGGAGGAAGTAGGGACATGGGGTTCTTACACCATCTTCTATCCAGTTCTGGACATTAGATTTTAAAGCCCTCAGGCTTGTTTCTCCTTGTGTTCTCTGTAGGATTATCACTGTTGACCACTGTTTTGGCTGCATATTTCACTCTCTTTCTGTGGTAGCTGGCCCCTCCAAGTTCTGTGTCTTTTGAGGATTTTGTTTTGGGAGAAATCACCTCCATGGCACATAGTTAGGCTGAGTTTATTCCTTGTTTTTAAGCCAATTATAGTTTCTCCATCCATTTTCCATTTTGAAAAAAAATATCTACACACATACATATATGTACATATATACATAAATGTGCACATATCTCCCTTAATCGTTGCCTTTGTGCATTTATACCTTGCAAAAATTACTTATTTTTCTGTTTTAATGGGGTGTTGGAAAGGAGTAAAGAATAACATGTTAAGTAAGCTATGAATAAACAGAAATCTACATAACATATTAAGTAGATTCCTTCATTAAATCCTCATAAAAGCCTTAGGAGGATGGAATTTTGATTATTATTCCTATTTTACAGTTGAGAAAACAGAGGCTTTGGACAATTAAGTAACTTCCCTAAAGGTCAAAATTTCTTATCAGGTAGAACCAGGATTCAATTTCAATAATTCTGACAACTGAGACTAGGTACTTTATAACTTGTAGAATAGAACTGTTTTAATTGGCTAAGTAACTTGGGCTGCAACTAACTCAGCTTTCTCATTTTTAAGCAGCAGGGGTTGGTCTCTAAGGTTTCTCCTAGGTCTAAAATTAAGGCATGAGATCATCAACTGTGTCTACTACCTAAATGACTTCATGGAGAACCCAGTCCATGGGCTTTTATATGCAACATTCAAATACAACGCAGAAGGAGAGCCATAGACACAACCCCAATAGTAACCACAAAGAAAGTATTTAAAATATATACAAAAACAAAAATGAGAAGGGGATAAAACTGTTTTACTGCAAAAGATCAACTATACACAAAAGAATGCTGCAATGGAGGAAATGAGGGACAAAAAAGGATACTATACATAAATCAAAGGGTAAACCCACAAAGAAGATATAAAATTATAAATATATATGCTTTTAATAACTGAACCCTAAAACACATGAGGCAAACATTAACAGGCCTGAAGGCAGAAATAACCATTCTATAACAAGTTGCAGACTTTGATTCACCTCTTTCATTAATGGATAGAACATCTACATTGAAGTTCAGTAAGGAAACAGATGACTTGAACAATACTATAAACAAACTAGACCTAACAGACATATACAGAACACCACACTCAACAAGGGAAAACACATTCTTTTCAAGTGCACATGGCTTATCTTCCAGGATAGACATTAGATCACAAAACAAGTCTCAATAAATTTTAAAATATTGAAACGATACAATGAATCTTCTCTGACTACAACGCAATGAAGCTAAAATAAAAAAAACAGCAGGAGAACAAGAATACTCACAAGTATATGAAATTAAACAACACACTAAAAAATTAATAGGTCAAAGAAGAAATCACAAGGGAAATTAGTAAAGATCTTGAGATGAATGAAATGAAAACACAACATACGAAACTTATGGAGTACAAAGAAAGAAATGTTAGACGAAAATGTATAGCTATGAATGCCAAAATTAAAAAAGAAGAAAGACCTCAAATCAATAAACTAACTTTACATCTGGAGGAACTAGAAAAAATAAAAGCAAACTAAACCTAAAGTTAGTAGAAGGAAAGAAATAAAAAAGATTAGATCAGGGATAAATGAAATAGTCTAGAAAAAAAAATTGAGAGAATCAATGGAACCAAAAGTTAGTTCTTTGAAAAGATCCATAAAATTGACAAATCTTTACGTAACTTGACAAAGAAAAAAAGAGAGGACACAAATAACTGAAATCCAAAATGAAATGGAGTATTACCAACAATCTTGCATAAATTAAAAGATTTATAAGAGAACACAATAATCAACTGTTTGTCAATAAATTAGATAATCTAGAGAAAATGGGCAAATTCCTAGAAACACATAACTTAACCTAAACTAAACTAAGTAGAAATTGAAGATTTCAATAGACATATAAGAAGTAAAGAGATTGAATCAGTAAGAGTAAAAAAAATACCTCCCAACAAAGAAAAGTTAGGACCAGATGGTTTCACCGGTGAATTCTACCAAACATTCAAAGAACAACAAACATCAATTCTCAAAATTTCCAAAAACTTAATTGAAGTGGAAGGAACACTTGCTAATTCTATGAAGCCAAGATTACCAGGTGGAATTTATCCCAAATGCAAATGTGGTTCAACATAAGAAAATCCACAAATGTAATTACACATTAAATTAAAATTTCATAAATACATTACACAAAATTATCAGAATGAAGGAAAAAGCACATGATTATCTTGATTTATGCAGAAAAGCATTTGGTAAAACCCAACACTCTTTCATGTTAAAAATACTCAGGAAAATAGCAATGGAAGGGTACTTCCTCAACATAATAAAGGGTATATATGAAAAAATCCAGTTAACATTATACTCAATAGTGAAAGACTGAAATCTTTCCCCCCTCAGGTCAGGAACAAGACAAGGATGCCTGCTTTCCTCACGGTTATTCACACTGTACTGGAAGTTCAAACTACAGCAATAAGGCAACAAAAAAATACAATGCATCCAAATTGGAAAGGAAGAAGTACAACTATCTCTATTCTCAGATGACATGTTCCTTTATACAGAAAACCCCAAAGATCAAGAAAACTACTAGAACTAATAAAGACATTTAGCAAAGTTGTGGGATATAAGATCAATATGCAAAAATTAGTCGTGATTCTATACACCAGCAAAGAGTATTCTGAAATGGATATCTTTAAAAAAACCTTCCACAGTAGCTCTTAAAAGAATAAACTACCTAGGAATAAATTTAACCAGAGGTGAGAGCCTCTGAGAGCTACGAAATACTACTGAAAGAAGTTAAAGAAGACCAAAACAAATGACAAGACTCCCTGTGTCCATGGATAGGAAGCATTAATATTATTAATATGTCACTAGTGCTCAAAGCACTCTGCAGATTCAGTGTCAATACCTATGAAAATCTTAGCAGCATTATTTGTAGTAATGGAAAAGCTGATCCTCAAATTCATATGGAATCAGAAAGGGCCCCAAATAGTCAACTCAGTATTGCAAATGAAGAATAAAGGTGGAAGACTTCCAATTCCCAACTTTAAAGCCACAGTCATCACACAGTATGGTACTGGCATAAAGACAGACATTTAGATCAATGGAATATAAATGAGAATTTAGAAATAAACCATCCAGTTTTTGACAAGGGTACAAAGTACACATTAATTGGGGAAAGAATGGTCTGTTCCACAAATGGTGCTGGGAAAATTGGATATCCACTTGCATGAGAGTGAATTTGAAGCTCTATCTCACATCATATACAAATATTAACTACAACTGGACTAATGACCTAATCATAAGAACTAAAATTATAAAACTCCTGGGAGAATACTTAGTTGGGAATCTTCATAAACTTGGATTTTGGTAGTGATGTGTAGATATAACATCAAAACCATGAGAAACAAGAGGAAAACTAGATTAAATGAACCTCATCTAAATTAAAAAATTTTTGCACATCAAAGAACCTATCAAGAAAGCGAAAAGACAACGTACAGGATGGGAGAAAATAATTGCTAACCATGTATCTGATAAAGGCTTAATATCAAGATTATATAAAGAAGTACAACTCAACAAGATCACAAATAACTCAATCAAAAATGTGTAAAGTACTTGAATACACATTTCTCCAAAGAAGATATACAAATGGCCAATAAGCATATGAAAAGATGCTTATCAATGATCATAAAGGAAATGTAAATCAAAACCACAATGAGAAATCATCTTACACCCACTAGGATGTCTATAATTAAAAAACAGAAAATAAGTGTTGGTGAGATTGCAGAGAAATAGGAACCCTTATCTATTGCTGGTGAAATTGTAAAACAGTGCAGCTACTGTAGAACTCAGCTCGGCAGTTCCTTAGAAAGTTGTAAATAGAATTTTCATATTACCTGGCAATCCCATTTCTTGGTAAATACTCAAAATAAGTGAACGTTGGGACTTGAACAGATATTAATACACTGATGTTGATAGCAGCATTATTCACAACAGCCAGAAGGTGGAAACAACTCAAGTATCCATCAACAGATGAAAGGATAAACAAAATGTGGTTTATACATACAATGGAATATTATTCTGCGATTAAAAGAGGAATGGAGTCTGATGCATGCATGATGTCCATGCATGATGCATGAACTTTGAAGACATCATGTTGAGTGAAATAAGACAGGCACACATGCAAAAATTTTGCATTATCTTGCTTATAAGAAATAACAAGAAGAAGCAAATTTCATAGAGATGGTAGATTATAGGTTACTAAGGGCAGAGTTTCTGTTGAGGTGAAGAAAAATTTGGGGTAATGGATATTGGTGATAGTAGCACAATATAGTGAATGTAATTAATACTACTGAATGGTACACTTGAATATGCTTAAAATGTGAAATTTTAAGTTGTATAAACCTTAGCACAATAAAAAGTGAAAATAAAAAGATTTCTTTGGTTTTGTCACATGTCCTTTGAAAAAGTAATATGAATAAAGGGAAGAAAGAAAACATATCTCAGCTCTCAAACTAGAAAACAAAAAGGCCTGCATATTTATCTATTATCTGTCCAACAACATTTTTAAATGGCCCTTGTGTACAGGTTTCCCTACCTTTCATATTTAAGAGTTTTGCAATGTACAATAAACTGGTTTTATTTTACTGGATAAAATCTATTACGCACAGAAAATTGTGCCAACATAATAGGCTTGCCTTTGGGGGAAAATAATTATAAGTCCAAATAATGACAATGAATAGTTGACTGACTTCTGCAATGGCTATTCCAGAAGGTATTAAAAAAGGTATATATGATAATGAGCATATTTTATTTTTTTATGTGAAATGATGTTCTGCTATGTAGCAGTGTGTGAAAAATTATGAAAGTGACTTTATTTCAAATAAAATAACTTCTGTTTCTCAGAAATTTCTTTTAGGAAAACAAACAGAAAAGAGTGCAGAAATGGGAAAGAGGAAAAAAACCATGAAATCTATTAAGTTTTTACCCCCTCCTTTGATAATTAGATTTTATATACCATGTAACAATATAAGTTATATTGTATAATTTTTATACATAACTTATACTAATCAGTTCTAGAACACTTTGATGTATATTAAAAACCTTCTTGATCTAGATTTATAATTGTTACTAATTTGTGACCAACAATGACTTACACACATATCTTGGTTTTCTCCAGGGCAACTGGGACTTTCCTACAAGAGAGAAAATTATTACAAGTGGTGGTAATCAATTTTGGGAAGATATTTTCCCTTTAAGAATAAAATCAAGGCCTGGAATTGAAAGAGAGCAAAATTCTATATATAATTTTGAACAGGAAGACTAACACAGGGTATGCTTATTTATCTTGACTGGAGTTGCACAGCCAAATTCACCTGCACCCATTCCTCTATCTCTGTATTGAACAGGTTGACCTATCCAAAGAAAAGCAGCTCTGAAAAACTACCAGTCTCACTGGCAAAAGCAGAGCCCGTACTAATGAGCTGACTGTATAGCAGAGGAGGGACCAGAGTAGACCCATGTGCCATTGGAAAGATCTGCAAATAGGGAACCTAAGAGGGGCTTAATTCTCTCCTATACCCACTCATCTCATTGGTCTCTCCTTCTGCCATGAGGAGAAGTAAAAGAGAAATGCAGAATGGGAAGGCCGTGCACACGTTGTCATGAAACCATGGAAATGCAAGATACTCTCCAAAATAATTTTATGAAGACTACATTTACTATCTAAATAATAAAATAATAAATTTTTGGATGGTAAGGGAATATTGAGTTTCACACCACTTAGAACCCCAAAATAAACTAAACTTAGTTTTCATAGATTAAAAACTATAGCTATTCCCAGGTATAGCAATTCCCCAGTTCTAGGCAGACAGACACAAAATGGAGGACATTCCTATCTACAGCTGGGGATTTCATCAACCAAGGAATAAATACATTGCATCATCACAGTAGTAACTCTTTTGTGTTCTGAGGAAGTAGTCAGCAGCTTATGGAATGTCCTGGTGCAAAAAGTTAAAACCACTGCCAGAAAATAACGACCACAAGTCTTTAGGTCAAGTCAACTTTCATCATCTAATATTTGAAAATGTCACTCATTTAGATTCATGGCTTAAAATAGGTTTGTAAAGTCAGTAGATGTTGAATAACAAATGAGAAAAATATGTGGTTATATTCCATTGCCATATTCCTTCACAAACTGTATGAGTTAGGCAATTATGCAAGAAGTGATAGTAAAATATAAGCCATTCAAGAATGTCTGATTTGGATGAGTATTGCTATTGAAAAATAACTACAATTCACCTTATTTGTTATATGGCCATTGTAAATAACAGTTTGTTAAAAGATTGGCAAAAATAATTTGAGCAACATTTATTCAGTGCTATTTATTATTGTGAAAGGGAATATACAATGAAATGTATACTTTAATGTACATATCATCCCTATGAGGTAGATACCATTATTTTTCTTACTTTATAGATGGAGAAATTGAAATTTAAAAAGGTTAAGTCACTTGACCAAATTCTCATGACTATCAAGCGGCAGAGTCACAAAAGAAGGCAATCCTACTTAGCACAATGCCCCAAATAAACCTAAAATACAATGCTCAAAATAAAAACAATAAGGATGCTTGGATCCACTTGCATGTGATGTTCCAGGGAATGATTGAAAACCTTAATATTTATGGTAGGCAGGATATAAACTGTGATAAGTATTAACATTTACAGAAAACAGAAACCACAGGAGAGTCCCAGTATTCTTTTTATCCTAGTGAGTATTTTAATGAATATATTTAAATACTTTGAATAAATCTCTGTTTATTTCAACAAAACTTGATAGCATCAAAATTCCTCAGGGTGTAAGGTACTTAGAAATTCCATTTTCATGAATAGCATCACTTTGCAGACACTGACTATATCTAATTTCCATAGGTTGTTTTGATAGAAATCATTTCAGATAGCACCATTTCCCCCTAGTCCCAAAGTTGATGGAAATCAATTTTAACAAATAATTTTATTCCAAATGGCTTCAATCGTCCACAGTTTCAAAAGTGATTATTCTATGATACAGATGAGGCTTTGAATTGTTTTAAAGTAAAACATCTTTAATGATATTTAACGTATTTGTTTACACAAAAGAGTGTTAATATTCTCAGATTTCATGTTCTGGTAGAATCCTTAACTTTACATTTCTGTATACTATAATGCACAAGTCAGTCATTGAGGCTTTTAAAACAGTATTTTTCTTTTTTCAGAATCGCTGAAGAGTTGTGAGCATTAAACTTAGACTTTAAATTTCTTTAGTGTCACCTCTCCTTAGAAACCCATTTTGATGCTCCTGATACCGGATAACAAATTACCTATTGTTCCTCTTCTCCATTCTAAACCATGGGAGTTAAGCATTACTATGATTGATTCCACAATTGAATTTATGTAACAGGTAATATAGATAGGCACAAAATGGAGAATTAGTGATCATTTTGTCCCTATAGGAATTGTCCTTAGCCTTTTACACACTAGACAGTAGAAACTTTGGAATGTACATTGAATTAACCTGATAGGTCATTCATTTAGTCCATTCATACAAAAACATATATATATATATATTTATACTATATAAAATATAGTTTACTTGATAATATGGAGCTAATATAAAAATAAGGTGCAGTCAGTAACCCAGTGAGACTACCACGAATAAATTTAGGAAGATTCATAAATAACCTTAGTATAGAATATGATATAATAGAGTTAATAAGAGTGGTTTGGATTAATGAACTTTGGGAGTTCCAGTGAGGGGGAGGGCCATTTGGGCATGGAGGCACATCGCTGAGCAAGAAATTTGAAAAACATAAAGGTGTTAAATATGCAAGGCCAAATTTATTTGTTCACTTGTAAGAGATGAATATGGATGGGGAAGGGATATTCCATTCAGTATTGGGCTGTCAACTGGAGACTGTGTCTGAGGGTATGAGTTACATTGACTTATGAATTAGGGAGGTTGACTAGAGTATAGAATTCATGTAGAGTAAGAGTCAGGGTTAACTTACAAAAGCTAAGCTGAGAACAAGACAAGAAATGGAATAGTGTACATATCAAATCATGGAGTTAGAAGATTGTTTGGTAGCAAAATTTCCCATTTTAATCACTTTCATATGTACAATTTTGATATTTACATTCACAATATTGTGTTATCATCACATCTATTACTCCAAATTTTCATCACTCCAAACCGAAACCTTGTATACATCAAGCATTAACTCCCCATCCCCTCCCACCACCCACCTGATAACCTGTAATCTACTTTCTGTCTCTACGCATTGCTTATTCCAGGCATTTCCTATAAGTGGCGGCACACAATATTTGTGTTTTTGTGCCTGGCTTATTTCACTCAACATGATGCCTTCAAGGTTTATTCATGATGTAACGTGTATTAGAAATTTATTCATTTATTATTTTTAAAGAAGCTTTAGATGACATAAATATTACATTAAAAATATAGGGGATTCCCATGTTCCCTATCCCCTCACCCTCCCACACTTTGCCTCATTAACAACATCTTTCATTGGTGTGGTACATTTGTTACAATTGATGATATTGAAGCATTACTATTAAATACAATATAAGTTTACACTATAGTTTACACTTTGCACCACACAATTTTATAGGCTTTGACAAAATTTATAATGGCCTGTACCTGTCATTGCAATGTCATGCAGGACAATTCCAATGTCCCAAAGATGCCCCAATGTTACAACTATTCTTCCCTCTCTCCCTCCTCAGAACCTCTGGTGACCACTGTCTGTATATGAATGATACAAGTTATAACATTGCTAGAATAATAAGTCTACTTTAGTCCATAGTTGCACTCCCCTCTTATGTTTGTTCATTCTCCAAATTGAGGATTTTGGGATGGTGATGCCCACTCTGTTTCTGATTGAGAGAGTCTTAGGTCCCATGGGGCAGATGGATGGAACTGTCTTGCTTGCAGTTGTAGTTATTCTCTTTTTTTGGGGATGAGTGTTATCCATCATTATCCTTTTCTTAGTTGTCCTGAGTCCAATGAACTGTAGAGTAGGTGTTGTAACTCTGCTGAGATTCAGGACTCAACCAGCATATGAATAGACTATTTAAGTCTCTGGGACATATATTTAATGAGCATAGTGCTAATTATAGGTTCAAATAAAAGGGGCAGAAGAGCCATGTGTAAGGAAATTATAAATGAATCTAACTATGTTACATTGGGGAGCATATATTCCTAAGTAAGTCCCACTGACAGGGTGCTGAATTCCTGAGATTTTCTGCCCTGCCTATAGTGTCTAGATATCTCTAGAGCCCTCAGGAGCCCCACTGTTTGCTGCATTGTTTACTGTGGCAGTCAGTGGAATCCTGCTGAGACATACATAACCATAACCTCTGGAATGACTACCTGACTCACTTTGAAATCTCTTAGTCATAAAAACTCATTTTTAGTTAATATTTCCCCCTTTTCATCAAGGTGTTTTTCCAAATGCATTGCTAGTTGGCATTTAGCAACAATCCCTTGGTGCCAGGGATGCTCATCCCCAGGAGTCATATCCCACACCCAGGGAAAGGCAGTGCATTTAGATGCTGAGTTTGGCTTAGAGACAGTCCACATTAGAGCAAAAAGGAGGCTTTCAGGAGGTAATCCTTAGGCAATATATAATGCTAGGCTAAGTTTCAATTTCACAAGAACAAGGTTCATAAGTACAAACATCAGTATCAAGGGTCTGGCATATTGGTCTGTCCTCCTTCACTAGGCACTGCCCATGTACTCCAGGGATTCTTGCCACTCTAATAGAGAATGTAGCAGGACTTCCCAGCATGGAAATTCAATATTCTTTTGGTTATTGTATGAGTCTCCACCCACCTAGACAATGCCCCATGACCACTTGAACATATTCATATGCCATAGAAGCATGCCCCAGTTGTACCTCTCCCCACACATAGCCCCATCACTGACACCTTGCACCAGTGATCTTTCCCTGCCACAGTTGCGACACTTTGGTGATCCAAAACCTCCCCAAAAACAAAGTAAAAAAATTTTTTTTATAATAAATAAAATACAAAAATACAAAATAAAATAAAATTGTTTTTCATTGTGTCTTTCATTCCTGTAAGTTCTGTTATCTTTTATGTACAAAGAATTTCTTCTGTATGTTCCTCCAGTGTCTTGTTGGTTTTTATTTTTTTGCTTTATCTTCAAAGAAGCTTGAGGTTACAGAAAAGTCACACACAAAAAATATAGGGGATTACCATATACCCAATCTCCTCTCCCTTTCCCACTGTCCCATACTAACATTTTACATGTGTATAGTACATTTGTTACAACTGATGCACAAATATTGAAGTATTGCTAATAACCATAGTCAACGGTTTACATTATGGTTTACATTTTGCACCATACACTTTTATACGTTTTGACAAAATTTAAAATAGCCTGTATTCATCATTCAAGATCATGCAGAACAATTCTAATGCCCTATGTTCCTTTTATTCTATTCTTCTCTCCCCATCCCCTCTGAACCTATGGTAATCTCTAAGTTTCAATTTTTGAAGAACAAGGTTTTTACAGCTGAATAATATCCATTTTATGTATATACCACATTTTTGTTTATCTGCTCATGTTTTGATGGGCATTTGGGTTGCTTGTACCTTTTAGCTACTGTGCATAATATTGCTGTGGTCACTGAAGCCAAATATTGGCTTAAGTACCTGTTTTGAATTCTTTGGGATACATGCCTGTAAGGATTGCCAGGTCACATGGAAGTTCTATGTTTAACTTTCTGAGGAATCACCAAAATTTTTTCCACAGCAGGTATACAAATTTACATTCCCATCAACAATGTATAGGGGTTCTTACATCTCTGCATTTTGCCAACATTTGCTATTTTCTGTTTTGTTAATAATAACCAACCTAGTTGGTGTGAAGCAGTGTCTTGTGATTTTGATTTGTATTTTCCTAATAGCTAATGATATTGATCATCTTTTTAAGTGCTTATTGGGCACTTGTGTATCTTCTTTGGAAAAACACCTATTCAAGTTATTTGCCCATATTTTAACCCAGCTGTCTTTTTGTTGTTGATATGTATGCATTTTTAAAATATATAATGGATATTAAACCATTACTAGATGCATGATTTCCAATTATTTTCTACCATTATGTAGTTTTTTGTTATTTTTTTTGTTTGTGTTTTTTTTTTTTGCTTTCTTGATAATGTCCTTTGAAGTCCTGTTTAGTTTTTCATTTGTTGCTTGTGCTTTTGGTGTCACAACTAAAATTCCATTGCCTAATAAAAGTTTCTGAAGATCACCCCCTTTGGTTTCTTCTAAGAGTTTTATGATTTTTTTGCTTTTATATTTAGAGTGTCGATTCAGTTTGAGTTATTTTTGTTTATGGTATAAGGTAGGGGTTAAGTTTCATTCATGTGAAAAAATGGTTTTCCTAGAACATTTGTAGAAAAGACTATTTTTCCTACATTAAGAAGACTTGGCACTCTAGTAAAAAACTAATTGGCAATTGATGTGTTTCTTTCTGAATTTTCAATTGTATTTGCTTGGTCTATTTGTCTGTCATTATGTCAGTACCACACTCTTGGGATTATTGTAGCTTTAAGTTTTGAAATCAGGAAGAGTGAGTCCTCCAAAATTTTCTTCTATTTCAAGATGGTTTTGACTATTCAGGGTCAATTTCCATTTTATATGAACTTAATTTCTGGCTTTTCCTTTTCTGAAAAACAGGTTGCTGGAATTTTAATTGGGATTGCATTGAATATGTTAGTCACTTTGGATACCATTGCCATCTTAACACTATTAAGTACTCCAGTGAATGAACATGTGATGTCTTTCCATTTATATAATTCTTCTGTAGTTTCTTTCAGTAATATTTTGTAGTTATAGAGTACAAGACATTTAAATCTTTGGTTAAATTTATTCCTAGATATTTTATTTTTAGATGCTATTGTAAGTCCAAATGTTTGCTTTTCTTTTCAGATTGCTTATTACTGGTATGCAGAAACACAGCTGAGTTTTGTGTATTGATCTTGTAGTCCATAATTTGTTGAATGTGCTTATCACCTCTAGTAGCTTTCTTGTGGATTTTTAGGGAAAAAAAAAAAAAAAAATATATATATATAATTATGCCATCTGGAAATAGAGATAGTTTTACTTCTTCCATTCCAGTTTGGATTCCAATAATTTATTTTTCTTGTCTGATTGATGTGGCTAGAACTTCTAGCACACAGTTGAATATCAGTAGTGAAAACAGGCATCCTTGTCTTTTTCCTGATCTTATGGGGAAAGCTTTCAGTCTTTCACCATTGAGTATCATGCTAGCTTTGGGTTTTTCACAGATGTCCTTTATCATGTTGAGAAAGTTCCCTCTCTTCCTATGTTTTTTTGAGTATTTTCATCAAAAAAGGGTGCTGATATTGTCAAATGCCTTTTTTTTTTTTTATTTTTTTGCATCAATTGAGATTATGGGTTTTTTTTCCCCGTTCACTCTGTTACTGAAGTGTTTTACATTGACTGCTTTTCATATGTTAAGCCACTATTGCATTTCTGGAATAAACCCAATTTGATCATGGAGTATAATCCTTTAAATGTGCTGTTGGATTCAGTTTGCTACTATTTTGTTGAGGAATTTTGCATCTATTTTCATAAGGGATATTAGTCTATACTTTTCATTACTTGTGATGTCTTTATCTTCTTTTGGTATTCAGGTGATAGTGGCTTCATAGAATAAGTTGACAAGTGCTCTCTCCTCTTTAATTTTTGAAAGAGTTTGAGAAATATTTGCAATAATTCTTCTTTAAATGTTTTGCAAAACTCACCAGTAATTCCTTCTAGTCCCGGACTTTGTTGGGAGGTTTTTTAAAATTTTATTATTATTATTAATTCAATCTCTTTCTTGTTATTGGTGATTTGAAATCTTCTGTTTTTTCTTGAGTCATTTTTGGTAATGTGTGTGCTTCTAGGAATTTTCCCTATTCATCTAAGTTATCTAATTCGTTGGCATATAATTGTATATAGCTCATATTATAATCTTTTTTATATTTGAAAATTTGATAGTAATGTCCCACTTTCATTTATGATTCTTGTTATTTGTATCCTCTTAATTTCATTGTCAGTTTAACTAAAGTCAATTTTATTGATCTTTTCAAAGAACCATCTTTTGGTTTAATTGATTCTCTCTATTGGTTTTCACTTCTCTATCTCACTGATCTCTGTTCTAATCTCTACTATTTCTTTCCTTCTGTTCATTTGGACTTAGCCTCCTTCATTTTCCTATTCTTCCATATATGAGATTAGTTTACTGATTTGAAATCTTTCTTTTTAAATTTAAACATTTACAGCTGTATATTTCCTGCTGATCACTGTCTTTATTTCATCCTGTCAGGTTTGGTATGTTGTTTTTTCATTTTCTTTTGTCTCAAGTTATTTTCTTATTTTGCTTATGGTTTATTATTTGACCCAGTGGTTGCTTGAGAGAGTATATCAATTAATTTCTACATATTTGTGAATTTTCTAATTCTGTTATTGAGTTCTAGCTTAATTCCATTGTGGTCAAAGAAGGTACTTTATATGATTTCAATATTTTTAAATTATTCAGGCCTTGCTTTGTCACCTAATATGTGATCAATCCTGGCAAATGATCCACATATACTGGAGAAGGATGTGTTGTATAAATGTTAGGTGAAGTGTTCTACAGATGTCTGTTAGGCTTAGGTTTTTTATAGTATTTTTCAAGTTCTCTATTTCTTTATTGATTTTTTGTATAGCTGTTCTCTCCATTATTGAAAGTGGTGTATAGAAGTCTCCCACTATTAATGCAGAGCCATAATTTCTCTCTTCAATTCTGTTGATGTTTTACATATATATTGTGGCTCTGTTATCAGGTGCATATATATTTACAATTGTTATACTGTCTTGTTGAATTGATTCTTTTATCATTATAAAGATTATTTCTTTGTTGCTTTTTGTCTGACATTAGTATAGCCACCCCAACTCTGTTTTGATCATAATTTGCATGGAATATCTTCTTACTTCCTTTTACTTTCAACCTATTTTTTTTTCTTTAAATTTAAGGAGAGTATCCTATAAACAGAATATAGTTGGTTTGTACTTTTAAAGGGAATAAGCCTCCCTGGCACTGAGGGATTATTACCAAGCACCAACTAGCAATGCATCTGGAAAAAGACCTTGACCAAAAGGGGGAAATGGTAAATACAAATGAGTTCTCATGGCTGAGAGATTTCAAAAGTGAGTCGGGAGATCATTCCAGGGTTATGCTTATGCATGTCATAGCAGGATATCATTGACTGCTACAGTAAACAGTGTCCCAAACATCAGTGCTTCTTAGGGCTCTAGAGACATCTAGACACTATAAGCAGGGCAGACAAGCTCATGAATTTGTCAGTGGGCCTTAATCTGGAGTTTATGTTCCCTGGGGTAACAGAGTTAGACTTATTTATAGTTTCCCTAACATGGCTTTTCTGCCACTTTTATTTAAACCTATACTTAGCACTATACTTGTTAAATATATATCCCAGAGACTTAAATCTTTGGTCCATCTATGTGCCAGTTGAGCCCTGAATTTCAGCAGTTGCAACACCTACTCTCCATTTCATTGGACTCACCCAGAACAATTAACAAGGAGATAATGATGGACAATGCCCATCCCAAAGAACAGAGTGTCTACAACTGCAAGCAAGATAGTTCCACCTATCTGCCCCATGGCACCTAAGCCCCCTCTCAATTAGAAACAGAGTGAGCATCACCATCCCCAAATCCTCAAGATTGGGGAATGAACAATGGACTAAAGTAGATTTATTATTATTCTAGCAATGGAAGAACTATCATTGATATAAAGACAGTGGCCACGAGAGGTTCTGAGGAGAAGGAGAGAGAAAAATAGGTGTCATATGGGGGCATTTTTGGGACATTGGAATTGTTCTGTATGACATTGCAATGAAGGATACAGGCCATTACATATTTTGTCATAACCTATAAAACTGTGAGGGACAGAGTGTAAACTATAATGTAGACTACAGTCCATGGTTAGTAACAATGCTTCAATATGTGTTCATGAATTTTAACAAATGTACCACACTAATGAAGGATGTTGCTAATGGGGGAAAGTGAGGGAAGGGTAGGGGTTGGGGCATATGGGAATCCCCTATATTTTTTATGTAACATTTATGTAATCTAAAGCTTATTTAAAAATAGAAATGAAAAATAGAAATATAAAAAAATAGATAAATAGGCCAGGTACAAAGGAGAATATTGTATGATTTATATGAAATGCCTAGAATAAATAAATCCATAGAGAGAAGCAGATTACAGGTTACCAGTCTCAGGAGCAAGGGATGGGGAATTAGCACTTTATGGATACAGTGTCTGTTTGCGGAAAACATTTTGGAAATGTTTGGTGGTGATTGTGTGACAAAATTTCCATTGTAATAAGATCACTCAATTGTACACATTCATTGTTGAAACTGGGAAATTTGCGTTAAAAAATTTAAAGGAATGATGTATTGGTACTTGCTTCAGAATGGATGAACCTTGGAAACAGTATCCAACATTTAAAGGGCAAGTAATTAATGACACATACTTAATGATTCCTTCAATATTAAAATCCAGAATGGGGAAAACTATAGAGAAGGAAAGATGATTGTTAGTTGCTTAAAGCTGATGAGATGTGTAAGGATAAGATGGTGATAACCTAGAGTGTACTTTGTTTCTTTGTGAAGTGATGAAAATATTCCATATTTGACTCCAGTGATTGTGGCACACATCTGTGAGTAAAATTTTTTAAAATTTGAAAAAAAATCTATCCTGCCAATGTCTACCCTTTGATTGGTGAATTTAAGTCATTTACTTTTAAAGCAGTTACTGAAAATGTAGGACTTACTACTGCCATTTTGCTATTTGTTTTTTTGTTTGCTTGTTTTGTTTTTGAGTATTATACCATTTCCTTTCTTTCTTCTATTACTGGTAAATTTTGCTTTCAGTTGCTCTTTTGTAGTGAACCCTTTAGAATCCCTTCTATTTCCTTTTGTGTAGATTTTAAAAAACATATATTTTCTCCATGGTTACCATGGGGCTTTAACATCCAAAATATATAACAATCTCTTCTAATTTGATACCAACTTCATTTCAATAGCACACATAAACCATATTTCTATATCTCTCCTTCCCCCAATATTGTGTTGGTCCCATCACAAATTACCACTTTGTAAATTGTGTACTCAACATATTAAATTTATAATTACTTTTTATGCATTTGAATTTTAGATAAGATGTAAGAGAGGAGTTACAATAAAAAACAAAACAAAACATTAACACTGACATTTATATTTACCCATGAAATTACCTTTACTGGAGATCTTTATTTCTTCATATGGCTTCAAGTTACTATCTTGACTCCTTTTCTTTCAACCTGAAGAACTCCCTTTAGCATTTCTTTAGGGCACATATAGTGGTAACAAATTCCTTCAGGCTTTGCTTACCTGGTGTGTTAGTCAGCCAAAGGAGTGCAGATGCAAAATGCCAGAAATCGGTTGTTTTTTATAAAGGGTATTTATTTGGGGTAGAAGCTTACAGTTACCAGGCCATAAAGCGTAAGTTACTTCCCCTCACCAAAGTCTATGGCCATGTGTTGGAGCAAGAAAGCTGCGACATTTGCCAGGGTTCAGGCTTCCTGGGTTCCTCTCTTCCTAGGTCTTGCCTTTTTCCAGGCTCAGCTGCTCTGTTATCTCTACAATGTCAACTGTAGACCATCAGGTGAACAGCTCGTCTCCTTTCCCAGGGCCTTCTCTCCTTCCTCACGACCAAAGTCCTCTGTGTGCTTACTTCCCCAGACTCTAGCATTAAAACTCAGCCATCAGAACTCCAACATCAAAAACTCCAACTCAAAACTCCAACTCTGTCCTTTGCCATGTCTTTTATCTTTGATTCCCTACCCACCAAGGGGTGGGGCTCAATGCCCTACTGATGTGGCCCAGTCAAAGCCCTAATCATAACTTAATCATGCCCAGATGAACAGACCAGTTTACAAGCATAATCCAATATCTATTTTTGGAATTCATAACTATATCAAACTGCCAAACTGCTATACGTGGGAATGTCCTAGCTTCTCCCTAATTTCTGAAGGAGAGTTTTGATCAATATAGAATTATTGATTGATTTTTTTCTTCCACCACTTTAAATATGTTTATCTACTGCCTCCTTCCTCCATGTTTTCTGATGAGAAACTGGCATTTAATCTTATTGAGGATTCCTTGTGTATGATGAGTTGCTAGTCAGTTGCTGCTTTCAGTATTTTATCATTCTTTTACATTTGTCCAGTTTGATTATAATATGCTATGTTGTGAGATCTCCTAGCATTTATCCTATTTGGAGTGTGTTGAGCTTCATGGATATGTGTGTGTATGTGTTTCTATACACACAATATTAGTTTCCCAGCTACTATGACAAATACCACACAATTACACAGACGGTTGGCTTTTTATTGTCTCATGGTCTCAGAGATTAGAAGGGTATCAGTCAGCCAAAGGGTTGCTGATGCAAAGTACCAGAACTCTGTTGGCTTTTATAAAAGGTATTTATTTGGGTAGAAGCTTACAGTCACAAGGCTCTAAAGAGTCCAACTCAAGGTACCATAAGAGGTACTTTCTCACCCAAAGTCATTGGCCACGTGTTGAAGCTAAATGGCAGGTGATATCTGTGAGGGTTCAGCCTTCCTTCTTACTCTAAAGGTTCCGTGGTCCCAGCTTCTTCTCAGCTATAGGCTGGCATAAGGCTCATCTCTTTCCCTGGTGCTCATTTCTTTCCAGGTTCAGCTGCTCTGTTTTCTTCACAAGGTCAGCAGTAGACTATCTGGCTCATCTATCTTCCTGGGCCTCTGCTGTGTTTATTAAGTTGTCTCTATTCCTTTGTTCTACTCCTGTGTATCTAATTCTCTGTGTGTTCTTGATTGCGCATCTGTTTATATAGCCTGCCAAGGGAAGTGGGGACTCAATCCCTCATGCTCTAATGATGTGGTTGAATCAAAGCCCTAATCTTAACATAATTTAATCAAATGCATCTCAGCTGAATCTAATACAATCAAAGGGTGATCACGCCTAGAGGAACAGACCAATTTACAAACATAATCAAATATCTTTTGGAATTCATAAATAATATCAAACTGCCACAGAAGTCTTGCTTCCTGCCGGGATCCTGGCCAGTAATCCCTGGGTAACTTGGTATTCCCATCACATAGTGATATGTTCTACTTTTTTTCCAGTTCCATTGACTTTTGGCTTCCACTTCTCACCAGGGTTTTCTTTCTGTGATCTTGTCTATAAGGCCTCCAATAATAGGTCAAGAACCATCCTGTTTCAAGTGGCCACATTTTAACAATAACATCTTCAGAATGTTCTATTTACAAATGGGTTCACACCCACATGAATGGATTAAGATGAGGAACATTCTTTTTCTGGGTTGCATAAATCAACCTGTAATCCTATATCCATTATATATATCATTATATATGATATAATATAATATAGATAATCATGGTTATTTTAGTGCATTTTTATGGTGGGAATAGAAATGGACATATGTTTAAAAAAATTTTTTTTTTAACTTGGAGACTCTCACAGGTTTTCATGTTAGGTGTTGATCTTACAGGTAGTCCAAGAATTTGATTTTCCACATAAGGAATGGTGCTGGCTAGGGGTTCTGCATTCTGAAGCTTGATTTTTTCTATTCAAATCTGGAGGATTATTTATATGGAAAACCTAAATCTATCTCTTCCTTTATCTATAAGATATGTGCTCTTAATTCCCACGTTTAGATGAGCAGATTTTAATAATCAGGTCCACAATGGCATCTATCTGATACAACTCTTTTTGCCATAGAAGAGACTGCTTTTTTTTCCTGGCACCCAGAGATTTCAGATTATGGTTTTTGAACTCAAATCTCTATTTACATATTCTAAAAATATACATACTTTATCTGTGAATTGTATATGTTTGCAGTGGGAGTGGAGGCTATTCATGTCAGCTCAGTTCTCCATCTTAATTTCAGTCTTATTATATTACATTTAAAATGTGAAGCAATTTCCCAAATCACCTCAATTATGAGGCAGAAAATAATTTATGTATGAGAAAAATTTGCTATATGTGAATAGATGGCATTTCTTTCATTTATATTTCCAACTTACATTTATATATTGATATTGCTATGAGTAGGAGCACTGTATTGCTAACTCACTGCCAAGTTTAGTCAGTTAAGTAAGTCTGGTATTATTTTACTCTGCTAATAGCTTTTATGCCATTCTCTGCCTTACACACTGAATTGTTTTTCACCTTAGTTTATTCTTCCAATCAGTAATTTTAAGCATCTTTATCCTATTATCACTAATAAATATTTTCATCATTAGTTTCTGGATTATCTCCAATATTTCTACAGCTCTATTAATCAGCTGCCAAAACTGGAGTAAGGCACATGTGTAAACATGAGTGGCATGACGAGAGGGGAGGTGAAGAGGGATTATCACATCCATGTTTTAATGAGAAGTCTGTTTTTAAATTTCTTTGCTTTACTTGATAGATTAAAATACCTATTGTACAGCCAACAATGTTTATATCTTTCATCATGACTTGATTTGATGTTTTACAAACATATTTGCATGGGGCATTATCTGTTACAATTCAGCACAGTGTTTTTACTGGGAAAAGAAAGGCATTCAGGGGATTTAATAAAAGACAAGAGATTTTATAAGTCCACAGCTTAAAGGACTGCATATACTCTCGTTTTATCCCTAATTCTATCTCTGGAGAAAAAGAATACATAAAAGAGAGAAAAAGGAAAGAGGAATGAAGAACAAGAGATGGCTGGACAGTTAATTATGTTAGTTGGTCTGCCAAAAGTTGCAACATAGACCTTGTTTCTCGGATTAATAAAAATAGCTAACCAGGTAATGGACTTACTGTCTTATTCCTGACTAGTTCCAGTTACAACAGGAAAACACAATCAATTTCTTCAGTGGAGGGCAAATAATCTGCATTTTATATCCTATTGAGCTTCTTTTTGTCACCACAGTACAGTGCTTTCCTTATTCTTAATTATAAAAAAAGATTATCTGTATCTTTTAGAAAAAAAATGTAATGTCATTATATTTACAGGGTTTTTTTGTTGTTGTTTTTACTGAATCTAAGATATCATCAATTATAGACTGTACCATTATTTTATATATCTCTGTGCTGGATATTAAGCTCTTCTCTCTGAGTTTCAATCCCATCCCATCATGCTCTGCTTTGTGATGTTGACGCTGGGACTCTGAGACCACATTTCTCCTTTGCCGGCTGGCTCCCTGTTAGGATCTACCATTAGGAATTGCTGGAGGGTGATTGTAAGTCTGAGGAGGAGAAAGTTACTTGCTCCTTTCTGTTTGTTTTCTGTTTCTCTCAGTATCACTGAAATGCTCATCACATAAATGAGCTGAAAATGTTTCTCTCTGTCTGTGGTTTGCCATTTCATTTTCTAAACAGTGTACATTGATGAACAGAAGCTTTTAATTTTGATGAAGTACAATTTACCATGTTTAAATATTTTTAATATTTTGTGCCCTGTCCAAGACATATTTTTCTATCCTAAGGTCACAAAGATAATCTATTTTCTTCTGGAAAGCTTTATGGTTCTGGCTTTTACATTTGGACTATGACCCATCTCAAAATAGTTCTGTATATAGATTTAGACAGGAGTTGAGACTCATTTTTTTTTAAACAAATAAATATCCAGTTATTACTCAGAACCATTTATTAATTCATTTCTCTCTGAACTGTTTTTCCCACTATCTTTGTCAAAAGTCAATTGACCATGTGTGTCAAGGACTATTTCTGGAGTATCAGTTGTGCTCCTAATTATCTTTTTGTCTCTCCTTACACCAGTACTACACTTGGAAACATGTAATTTAAGGTCTTCACATCTGTTCTTCTTCAATATTGTTTTGAATAACTAGATCTATACAGCCCAATATAGGAGCCACAAACCCCATATGTGCACTTGAAATGTGGCTAGTCTAAACTGAGATGTGGTGTAAGGATAAAACACACACTCATTTCAGAGATTTAATTTGAAGAAAAACAAGTGAAATACCTCATTAATAATTGTACAGTATTGATCACATGTTAAAATGATAATATTTCTGATATGCTCGTTTAAATAAAACGTATTACAGACGTTAATTTTACTATTTTTACTTTTTAAATGTGGCTACTAGAATATGTAAATCATATGTAGCTCACATTATATTTCTATGGGATAATGCTCTTCTAGATCTTTTTCCATTTCCATATAAATTTTAGAGTCAACTTGTCTATTTTTTTCCCCAAAATATCCTACTAACATTTTGATATGAATTGTTGTACATTTATATATTCATTTAGGAAGAAAACATGCCTTAACATTTTTGAGTCTTTCAATCCATAAGCATATTACACTGCCATTTATTTAAGACTTAAAATTATATCAGTGATTCATAGTTTTCAGTGTAAAGGCCTACCATATCTTTTTTAGATATATTTCTAGGCATTTAAGTTTTTTGATAACTTGTGAGTAGTATTATTTTTAAATATATAATTTTTCATCGCAAATACGTAGAAATACAATTGGTTTCTGCATAACTTTTATCCTGAGAATTTACTAAATTCATTTATTGGTTCTATTAGCTGGCTTGTAGATTCCTTTGGATTTTTTTAACCAAAACAACAATATTTTCATTAAATAAAGATAGTTTTACTTTATATTTTCCATTCTTTATGCTTTGTATATCTTTGTATTATATTATTGCAAAGTTTAGGACATGCAGTATAACAATTTTAGGAGATATCTTTAAGAATTTCCCCACTACATATGATGCTAGCTGTAGATATTTTGTAGATGGCCTTTATCAGGCTGATGAAACACTCTTTCACTACTAGCTTGCTAAGAGTTTCTATTATGAATTGGGAGTTAATTTTGTCAAAACCTTTTCTTGCATCTATTGACAAGATCATGTGTTTTTTTCATTTATCCTACTAATCTCATGTATTATAGTGATTGATTTGTTTATGTGTTACCATCACCAATATCTTTTATATTGATAGATTTTAAATATCAAATCAAACTTATATTTCTGGAATAAAACCCACTTGGTCATGATGTATTATCTTTTTACACATTGATGGACTTGGTTTGTTAAAATTTTGTTAAAGATCTTTGCATATATTTCCATAAAGGATATTGGTTCATAACTCTCCTTCTTTATAATATCTTTGCCAACTTTTGTTATTAGAGTTATGCTGGCCTCAAAAATTAGCTGGGAAAAATTAACCTCCAGTGTTTTCTGAAAGAAATTTTGCAAGCATTATTTCCTACTTACTTGTTAGAATTCAACAGTGAAGTCTTCGCAAGGAATTTACTTTATAAGAAAGTTTTGTAATGTACTCATTTTCTTTTCTATAGTTGGAATTATTCAGGTTTTCTATATGTCAATTTTGGTAATTTGTATAGTTCACAGAATGTTTTCATCAAAGCTGTCACAGGTACTGAAATAAAGATGTTCATCATATACTGTATTTGTCAGCATCTGTAGGATATAAAACAATGTTTTCTACTTTTTTCCTGATATTATACTGTGTTTTCACTATTGTTTTCTTGATCGGTTTTACCAGCTTTTATAAAATTTTTGTTCTTTTAAAAGAGCAAACTTTTTACTGTCTCTTTTCTATTTCATTTTTTTTTTTTACGAGCTCCTTTAATTTTTATAGTGTACATCACTGAAATGAAATTTTCCACCTAGTTACACAGGTCAGCTACCCTTTCCACTAGCGTCTTTATTGTGTTTATTATTTTTATTTTAATGTCCTTGATAATTTGAACTCCTATGTCATTTCCAAGTCTCCTTCATTTGACCATGTGTCATATTTCCTCTCTTCTTCTTGCTTGTGCCATGTGATTTTTTCATAGTATTCTGGACATTTTGTGTAAAAGAGTAGTAGAGACTGAAGTAAATGATTTTTGCGTCCAGAAAAAAGGCTTATTTTTCTTCTTTCAAATGGCAATATGAGGAATTTTAGCCTATAGTGGACTTGGTCTGTTCAGCTCACCACTTCTTCACATATTTTGAGGTGGGGAGAAGTCAGTAGAGATTGGGATTTGAGCATTGGCAAGATCTCAGAACTCTCAGCTGACAGCTTCTGAACTATGGGAGATGGCTCCCTGCTTTCCAATCTGGATCTCAGATTGTTTAGTCACTACAGATTTCTCTTTGCTCTTCAGGCCTGCCCTCAAATATTTAAGCCTTGGGAGATTTTTCGGCATTCTACTGCCCTGCTTCAGCCTTCATTGGGCTACAGATGAGTACGTGGTAAATACCCAGAGAGGCTTGAAGGAAGTTCTCTCAGCTATTATGCCCTGACTTCGGTCTTTGGAGGGTGGCAGTAGTGTACTCAGTGAGGATTCAGAATGCTGAGGAGAGAGAATACTCTGCTCTCCTTTCCTGAACCCAGCCTTTTATAGCCTGTATTGCACTCACTGAAGTCCAGTATGCCTGATGAAATTTCTCGTTACCATGTATTGGTATTTATATCTCTCTCAGTGCTTCTTCCTTGAGTACAGCTTTTAGCAAACCACTCCCGGGTACATGGTTAAGACCAATGGGAAACAGTTGGCAAGGAGGAAGATACTTTCTCTATGGTAATAGATCCTCAGGAATCAT
Source organism: Cabassous unicinctus (assembly GCA_029593785.1). NCBI lineage: Eukaryota > Metazoa > Chordata > Mammalia > Cingulata > Chlamyphoridae > Cabassous > Cabassous unicinctus. Next base: position 28,905 of record JAQZBX010024632.1, read on the forward strand.
ATCCTTCATCTAGCCATGTAGAGGCATAAAAATTTTATTAAAATATGGGCTGATTTTTTAATTTCCCTTTCCCACTCTCCTCAGTCTGTGGTGGATTTTTCATTTTTTGCCACACTGGTAGGAGGAGAAAAAACGATGGGCTTCTTCTTTTCTTAGCAGTTTTTTTTTTTTTTTTTTTTTTTTTTTTTTTTTACCTTTTTGAAATTTAGCTTATTTAGGTTTCTTTGTGTTCTTAACACTCAGGTGGGTATTTTTAAAAAACAATGATTTTGTGGCTTATAGGCTTGTCATTGCTTTGATGATAATGATAGTCTCTTGTGATTTTCTGTTTTCTAATCAGAAGGAGAAACTTTAATATAAATTTTGTTCTGGAATTACATTTTTAGTTTAATTCTTTCTTTTCTCAGCTAATTTTACTTCTTTTATCTCTTACCCTTTACTTTATAGTATATCTCTTCTTCATTAATTTCATCCTACTCCTATTTCAAAGAGGCAATGCTTTTTCAAATTATAAAGACGCAAGATAATTTTATAAAATTTCACTAACAAAAATATTAATGACTATTTACTGAGCATTTGTTGTCCCAGGCTCTATGTTAGACACTTTTCATAAATTACTTTTTTAAATCCTATTGATAATTATGAAACTTTCATTGTTATTCCTACTTTTCATATTTGTGAACAGAGGCATAGAAACATTAGGTAACATTGTTAAGGTTTCATGGTTAAGTTAATATATAGTATAATTAGAATTTCTAACAGAGGTTTCTCTAATTCTGAATCTTGTGTACTTAAACAAAATATTATATTGTGTCTTGAGATTCTTTCTTCTGGGTTCCTAATTCAAAGGGTCTTTTAATATCTTAATCTTCAAAATGGTTTTCCATTTTCTTTCCTCTGTTTCCCAAAATTATATTAATGTTACTAGTGTTGTTTTTATTGTTGTTTGCTCATTATTAAATGAAGAAAAATCCATTCAAACCAAATGTTTGCCCCAAACAGTAAGTGTGGATTTGCCTCACTCTTTCAAAAATTCTGTTAGAATCCTCTTCTTAGAAATTACATCCACAGCTTCTGATCCAATTCCATTTTGCTGGACCTTCTGTTATATCCTCTGCCTCATAGTTATTATGTACAAATG
>JAQZBX010024633.1:0-30036 GCA_029593785.1 Cabassous unicinctus
CTAAGGTGGCCAGCAGCACGACTGGATCCCAGGGATCAACATTGTTGAATCCGATGAAGAGGTGTTGAGCCAAGTTGTCATGGAGCCAAGAGGAAAGTTGTGCAGCTGATGTTGGGGTTATAAGACACACTCCACGCCTTTGCCAGAAGCAAAGTAGGAGCTTCTCTTCTTTTTTCCACCATGCTTGCCATTGGCCAAATCTAACCAGAAGCCAGTCAGCAATGGAATCTAGAAAATGGCCTCTGCATAAATCTAGTCCAAGTAATTCAAAGCCAAATATATAAGTTGAGTGTGAGACTGAGGGACAGCAGAAAAATAACTGTCCTAAAAGATAATCATGGAAACATGATGTTTCTTGGGCAAGAAAGAGAGATTAGAAAGTATTAGAGCAGGTATGAGAAGAAGAGATAGAAAGGAGAATGGGATGAATAATGGGGGGAGAATGAGCGGGATATTAAGGAAGCAGAATTCAATACACTCATAAGAGTGAGAATGAAGGACACCCTTGTCAGGACAGCAATAGGAAACCCAGGTCAACACAGGCACTGGCTGCCGCAGGTGGTTGAGGGATTCACTGAACCCATGAACACAGAGAGAAGTAGTTTAAGGGCAGAAATAATTGTTGTAACTCTATGATGAGGCAAAGTATTCAGTTTAATGGACATGATTAATTTTCAAACTGTTGGACCCTTGGAAAAAATTTCCAAGGAGCCTTGCCACAGGTTAGTTTTGGTATCCTCCACCTTCCCTTTGTTTTATTACTGGAGAAGTTGGGAGCTTACAGAACAAGCAAGTATAATGTACAGAATTCCCATGCATCATCCCTCCACCAAAACCTTGCATTCTTGTGGAACATTTGTTACAGGTTATGAAAGAACATTATCAGATTATTGCCACTCACCATGGTCCATAGCGTACACTTGATACATTTTTTCCATACACTCCCTATTATTAACACAATGTATTAGTATTGCACATTTGTTATACTTCATGAGAGAACACTCTCAAATTTGGACTGTTAACCACAGTCCATCTTCCACCACGTGGATCACTGTGTTATACACAGATGCCTTGTATATCCTATCCAAAGTATGCACACAGTGGCTTTCATTTTCATCACGAAGTTGTGCAGTCATCACCCCAGGAAACCTTTCAATGTTTTCCTTAGCCCAAAAGAAAAAATTTCATGCCCCCATTATTGATTCTTAGCACTGATATGGTACCTTTTTTTTTTTTAACTTTATTGCAAGAATATTACAATACTGCTGTTAACTACAGCCCATACATTACATTAATTGTATTTTCCCATTCATCACCATATTCTTACCACCTTGTAATAGTGACATACATTTGTTCTAGTTCATAGAAGAACATTCTTGATTTGTTTCATTAACCAGAATCTCATCCGCCTCTGAGTTCACAATGTGATTCCGTCCCTTGATTACTCTCTACTTTTCTTTCAATTGACATTTACATCCCTAGACTACCCCTTTCAGCCACAATCCCATTTATAAACCAGCTATGTTATACTCACGATAATATGTTACCATCAACTCTATCCATTTCCAGACATCCACAGGCAAGCTAATTGAAAAGTCTAGATACATTAAGCATCAGTACCCCTTCTCAGTCCTCATCCTTACTCTACTGCCATCTTGCCCCTACCTCTCTATCTTTCATTTTTGTACTCCTACCAATACTGATGTCTCTGTTTCCACCAAGCCACTGCATGATTGGAGGTTCTAAATACATCAAAATTCATTTCCCAAAGGAGATTTGGTTTAAGAACGATTCCTCTAAAAAGCTAGTGAAACAGTCATTGAAAATATGCATTGCCAAATTTCAGAAAATCCTATGAAATACCTGTTTCAGACCATCCCTACAGTTCTGCTTATTGATTATCAATTTTCCTATTTGCCTACATTGAGAACTCTAGGGTTTTCAGCTAAGTTTATTTTTCCTTTAATGGCATTATTTTAAGAAGTGTTAAGGAAATATTCAATTCTTAATAGATTATTCACACAAGTTATCCAGGTTAAGGTTCTTGTTTTATGTTTGCTACTTTCTTGTTTGCATTCATTTTTACAGGATGGGGGCATACGAAGCAAGTTAGTCCCTGCTCAGTTTTTGGTCCCATTTATCATCATAAGAGTGAAAATATGTAACGAATGTTTCAAGAATATTTGTTTCTATTGTGTTTTTTTCTCTGGTTTAAGCTTAAAATAATAATTGAAATCTGCACAGCACTGTCCCATGACTTTTGCCTAATCTTTAAAAGGTTTTCAACTTACAAACTTTAAAATACAAGCAAGTTATTCCACTTCTCAATGAAATTTAACATTTACTCTATTTTCTTCCAATTATTTTTTATTGGGAAGATCTCTTGTATGCATTCTTACACAGAATTTCAATCATATTTATATGCAACAGTGTATCCAACATTTACTTATCATTAATAATTATCTTCCATGTTTCAAAACCTAATTTCAAAGTTCTGTTATATTACATTTTTTATAGGACATTTTATATTCAATAACTTCCCTATTTTTAAGTGTTCCTAATAGTCACCTATTTTATTCATCAGGCAGTTTTTCCTAAATATTTAAAGTCATAGTTTCTGCCTTCCTACCTTCCATCCTTCATTTCTTCCTTCTTTTCTTTGTCCAAATTTCTTTTGTATCCTTATTGGGATATCTTGTCACAAATATAAATTAACCACAATCCTTTGGTCATAATGTATTACCATCGTTCCACACCTGTACATCTTTTGTCTTTTTTCATTTTAATTTTTGCTTGTATATTTTCTTGCAACACCTTATGGGGCCCCACCAGTTAGCCTAAAAGAATAAATATTGCTAATAGCATGCAGCTATTTTCGGTCTCTTCCCCATCCCACACATATTGCTGCCAGATATTTCATTTGTCTATTACTTAACCCAACAAAATAGACACTAGCATTATTACTAGTGTTGGTTTGGATATACTCATTTTTAACAATTTTAAATATTAGCCATTTCATTTGCAGCTAAAACATACTTTTGGGATTATTTTACTTTTCCCTCAAGTGTATTCTTTAAAGGCTCTTTTAGGGCTCAACCATAGAGTGTAAACTTTCCCAGTTTTGTTAATATGTGAATATCCTTATTTGTTCCTAATTCATAAAAGGTATTGTTGATAGATACACAATTTTGGTGGACACTTGCTTTCTTTTAATAATTTATTATTTCTTGGTAGTCTACTTTTACTGTTGCTGTTGAGAATTGTGCTGTCACTCTGGCCATCTTTAGGATATCTTTCATTTCTCTCTTCTTGCTAAAAGATTTTTCCTTAGTCCTTAATAGTAAGCACCTCCTGCACCTCCTTAGCTAATCATTTACTTATCATTTTATTATTAAAAATAATTATCAGAACTTCACTACTAAAATATATAATCTTAAGCTCTTTAGCCCTTTCTGTATTTTGCAACTCTTCCAGAGAGGAATTACTGTATCAAAGTGTATGAGAACTATACAGTTATCTAAGTCAAAGGGATTTCCAACAAGGCTCTTATCAAATAACATTGAAAGTGCAGCATATGGGTTTATTTGATTTCCATATTCTTTAAATTCGATTTCAGTTGTTTTTTAAAATCACAATATGCTGACAATCAAGAAATTATTTAATTATGGTTTCAATTTTTATTTATTTACTTGTGAAGCTGAACTTTTTCTGCTTTCTTACAAATTTTTTTTATCTTATGCTCTAATTGTACTCTTTATATATATAAATAATTTGACATTCTTCATCCATTTTTCTAATAATGACTTAGTGATTTCTTTCCCAGGCCCTTTGTTAGGGCAGATAGCTCTGGAGTTTGGTGCCTTGCCAGTGGGCCAAACTTTGGAATTTGTGCTCCTGAGAGTGACAGAGTTGGACTCAAATATGCCTTCCCTTTACGTAGTGCATCTGCCCCTTCTATTCAAACCTATACGTGGTGCTGGAGTTGGTAGGTGTACATCCAGAGCCTGAAGACTTTGGGCTGTCCATGTGCTAGCTGGGCCCAGAATCTTGGTGGAGCTGCAACTCCTATGTTACAGCTCAATGGACTCACCCAGGACACCTGGATGAGGAGTGATGATGGACAATGGCCATCCCAGGGAATGGAAAGAATCTGCAGCTGCAGGCAGGATAATCCTATGCATCTAATCCATGGGATATAAGCCCTATCTCACTTGGAGGTGGAGTGGACATCACCATCCCAGACTGCTCAGGACTGGGGGAGGAGATTTGAACTAGAGTGGACTTACTGGTATTCTATTATAAACATATTGTGAGTCTAGAAATGGAAGAAATTGCAATAATAATGTGGAGCCAGTGGCCACTGGCTGCTCTGGGTGCAGGGAGAGGGAAAAACAGTTGTGATACAGGGTTTTTTTTTGGGGGGGGGACTTTAGCATTGTCCTGAGTGACATTGCAACAACTGATATAGGCCACTTTATATCATCAAACTACATGCATAACTCTGTGGAACAGAGTGTGGTCTACAATGTGAACTATAGTCCATGCTTAATGGCAAAGCCCCAGGATGTGTATATCCATTGCAGGTGATGTGCCACACTAATGAAGGATGTTTATGTGGGAGTTTATGGGAGGTGTGGGCAGTGGGGAATATGGGAATCCCTCTATTTTTTGTGAAACATTTATGTAATCTAAGTATCTTTTTAAAAATAAATAAAAACCTATCATTCATTTTAATATCTACCTGGTGGTCTTCTATTATATGCATATACTACGCATTATTCAAGCAAACCTTAAAGCTGTCTCCAGTTTCCTTCCATTATTTAAAGAGTTCTGATAATCATTTTCCCCCTGAGTTAGAGTTACTGTAGGATGAATTTCTAGATCTATGAACATTTAAATGTAAAGTGTTGATAAGTAGGGCCAATTTTTATCAATTTCTTGCCTGTCAATACTGCATGAGTGTAGATGTTTCCCCGACACCATCTCCAGCGATGCAGCCAAGATGGCAGCCAAGAAAAAGCAACTGATGGCTGCTGAGTGTGCACAAAAGTTACAATTGACAATGAGCTTTTTAATTTCCTGCCTCCAGGAATCCCATACGAGGAAATTCAGACCAACCTTCTCACCACAGAGAACTGAAAAATTTGGACTAATTATTTAAAATATCTACTTATAAACATTAACAAGCTAATGACATTGAGGAATTAGCAGGCCAAAATCAGGGGGAGTCTAAAAACTCACAAAAACAAGCAAACAAAATTGGAGAAAATTTTTCCTGAAGTATTTGCTGATCCAAAGTAGAGACAGCTGAGTAGCTGAACACCACTTTTGGTAGCCTAATGAAGTTTGGGTTTCAAAAAATCATAATTCAGGGGCTTCCAAGGTTGAGAACATTGGTAAAGCACTCTATATTTGAGATGACATCTAACATACCTGTCTAGGAGTAAAGATGAACTAAAAGAAAATTAATCCTATCATGGTCTGATACCTGAAATGTAGACTTCTCCTCACCTCAGAACCATAAGTCAATTAATTCCCATTCTTTAAGCCAAATCACTGTAAGGTATTCCTAGCTGCTAAGATACCATATTAAATAGAATCTCAAGGGGATCATACAAATTTCAGCTTGTCTAATTAATGATCTAAAGATAGACTTCAGGTTGTGACTCCAGGGAATAAAGTACATTGGCTCTTCTGTATCCTGGACTGTCAGGTTCAGCCAGCCAATTAAGGACTGCCTTATCTATATGCTTTTAAAGAGTTCTACAGGAGAATCATTCACTTCACAATTTCTCCTAGCACAGTATTTAGAAAGAAAAAGGAAAGAAAATAAAGAGATTCCCTTGTTGCTAGGTCTAAGCTATCAAAAAATGTCTCTCTCACCTTTTGTTGAGGACTTTAGAGACCTGGTGCCTAGCAGGAAAGAAAGACAAGATAAAGCCAGAGCTCAAAGAATGTGAGCTCTGATGCTTCTGAAGTACTCCATTGTGGTGACCTTACTGGGATTTCCCAGTAGAAATAAAAATTCATCTGAAGTTCCTATACTTAGTCCTCATGAACCTAGAGACCAGTGGCCCCAGGAAAAGACCAGAGCTGCAGGAATTCTTCCGAGCCACAAAAACCCTTAGCTGGGTAAATTTCCCTATTATTGACTGATGCCCCCTCCCAACACACACACACACCCTACCAGCACCTCTCCTGACTGCTTCCTTCCCTTTACTCGTGGGAGAGCTCTTTCTGGCTCCATGAAATGCATTTTCCCCAGGGGTCTTTCTGTACATTTTCTATGTGCTAAAGTCTGGGCCCCACAAATCTGGGCATATTTTTACATTTTCCAAAGAGTGGGGTCTATTTGCTCAAACTTACTGTGAGAAGCGACTTGGAAAAACCTCTGGCCTCAGTGACCATTTTGGGCATTGAGAATAGAGATTTCATGTATTATGGGTTCAAATCCAAAATTACTCCAACATCTAGACATACAATAAAGGCCGATTCCAGCAAGTGGAGCATAATCCTTGGAAGAGAGTTGTGGAAAGTACATCAGAGTAAATGGTAGATTTTTGGTCATTTTCAGGGTCAAATCGCATGTGCTAAAAAATAAAGTTAAATTTCAGTTATTATTAATTCAGTCCACATTCAGAACTGATCAAACTAATATAATTGCTGCAACAAATAGAGCAAGGATTTAAAACTAAGAAATACTAAAGAAACAATTATATTCAGTGATGTGATGTTTATATGACTTTAACTACTCTCCAGTGCAAGGACTTTCCTGTATCCCTGAGATTAATACTGCCTCGGATTTTCCATATGCCGCCATTATTGTTCAAGTAGAGTACTTTCCCATGCTCAAAGAATAGCAGAATTACTGAATCTCCTTCCATTCTCATCCAATTAACTCAACAATCCCAGCATCAGCATTTATGAAATTAACTAACATTTTAAAATTAAGTACATTCGTGTCTGACAAAGTGTTAAGATTCTGATGTTATGTGTGTCTTATTCAAGGAATGTTTCCCAGATACCTGTCCCCCTGGAAATTTGGGATGTTACTTGCCAAACAACTGAGCTCAAATTCCAACTCCACCTCTTGATACTTGTTTCGTTTAAGGGCAAGTTTCCTAACTCCTTTCTGTCTCAGTCACTCATAATTTTAAAAGAAGAAGAAGGTTAATGGTTAAAAATGGTCATTATCTCATGGGACTGGTGTGAGAAATAAGTATGTTAACATATGTAAAATGAATGGTGTCTAGTATTATCTTCAGTACTATCAGCAGTAACACCATAACAATTATTATTCGTGAGGCTTGAACTGTCAATATTGTGACTGATTAGACAGAGGAACAGATAGTAAAATGGGATGATACTTAAAATAACCCAGAAATTCAACATCTGCCGGTCTATAATCTGGTATTATACAGAAGTGTTCTAATGTGTATCCCAGCGCAAATTAGTATACCCAGCTTCCCTTTAGTAGAATCATTTTAACTAACACTAACTTTTGCATTGATTCCTCTTCTCTCTATAAGTATCCAGATCATCACTTCTCCAAACACTAGGGATCTGGGCTGAGTCACCCAAATTTCAGTGTGACTGAAGGCACTGTGGTCTGCCTGGAAGCGTAGGTGAAAATAACATGGACAAAGAGTAAATTCACAAGAATTGAAGCAATTGCCTGACTAATTCACGCAGATTATTCCAAATGCATACATGTTAAAATTCTTGAAGAGTGGATTCTTTTTTTTTTTTTTTTGTGGTTGTTGTAGTTGTTTGCTAGGGTGGATACCACAGAAATTACTTATTCCCGAAAGGATTTGACCAATGCAGATGGAGAAGAGCTGTTTAAAATGGATTTTTTCCAGCATATTGTTGTCCTTCACTGCTACATTAGAGTTAATTTGAGCCATCTATGATGTGTATTAACCTACTAGGCAGAAGAGAGATGTAAAATGAAACTAAGAAGCTCCCATAGGCTACTAAATTGGGTTAATATTTCATATTAACATTTGGGAAATGATTAGAAAGGACAAGGGCAGGTAGCTGAGTCTGCAGAATTTAAATTGAGAGTCATTGGGGAGCACCAATATCAGAAACTGTGGTATCAGTAAAAAGATATTACAGGGTAGGCTATAAGGTCAGAGGACTGATCAGACCGTGTTTGAAGTTAACAAGCAAGGCAGGAGCGTTCATGAAAAGTTACAATCTGAGTGTAAAGCTCCATTTTAGGGTTCAAGCTAGGCATGAGTAAAAAGTGTAAGAAGAAATAAAGCTGAATTCTAAGGAAGAGTGACAATCCTAACAGAAAAAAATGTATATAATAATTTAACATTGATATATATAAAAATGTCCTCCTCTCAAATGCCTAAAACAGTGTGAAAAACAACAGACAATCTCCAAATATTTGTTGCCTGTAAAAAATGGGCTCTTGGAGAGATGATATAAGTATTACCAAATAAAATGGAGGATTATAAATGGAATGAATTAAGTGAAAAATGAATGGATGGATGATTGAATAGAAAGACAGATGGATATTGGATTGAGGGATGGGTGGTTGTAGAATTATGTCATCAGTTTAAACACTTTCTAGTAGATTCAAAAATTGCCTGGGGAGTATGGGATGACTTAGGTGCAAGGATCTGTTAGATGATGGTACACCAGGCAAGTCCACTGCCTGACCCTCCATAGCTACAACAATCTGACGGTCCTACACCCAGACATACACCCAGACATACACATATATGCATGCGATATCTTTACCTTTACTTTCCATTTCTCCTTAGTTCTGAATCTTTATCAAGCTTATGGATCTAGATACCTTCCCCAAAATATTAGCTGCTCTGTCTATATTACTCATTCCACTATTTTGCAGCATTTAACAATTGCTCATTGGAATTCCACTATATGCAATTCCCTTGACTGCAGAAAGTGTCCTGGATACAAAATACTATACAAAACAATAACTGTTTTAAGAAAAAAAGAAATACACGACACACATGGTACAGAAGCTATGATAGCAATAAACGGGTCAATGTGAATCATGTGATGGCATACTTGGACGAGAGTTACTTATTATGAACAGATGAATTAGGTCATAATGTGGAGAAAAATAGCAATTCCTAAGAAATTTTTAAGTAGAGGGAGAGAAGGACATTATAGAAAGAATATGGTCCTCACAATCAGAGAGATAAGACTTGGAATGATGGCGTTAAATCATTTAGAAAAATAAAGAAATAATTGGTTTCCTTATGCGAAAAATCTCAATAAGATGATTTGCCCCAGATTTTTCTGAGGATTAATCAATGAGGTTTAGGAGTGCAATCATTTTCTATTATTACATATTATGGTGAGTTCAGAGAAGGAAATGATTAAGGAAGACCTCAGAAAGAAGTTGAAATTTCAGTGCGAGTAAAAATGTCAATAAGATATGGATTGAAAGACAGTGCATTCCAAGCTAAGCAGCTGCTTGAGAAAATGCAGAGTCAGAGATGCCCATGGGGTGAATAGAGCCAAGTACACTAGTCTTCCCTCTGCACTGAGGCTCCCTTTAGGGTAGCATATGCACAACCATGAAAATCATAGACAACATGCAATAGAGGATTTCAAGAAACAAGCCTTGGGTGGAAGACACTGTATAGTATTATGATCTCTTGTCCTGGAGGCCTGCATAGTTTAATCGAATATCATTTGTTCATATTGTCAATTGAACAAGTTATATAATATCTGATACTCAATTTTCTATTCAGCAAAATAGATTATGCAAATTCCTTCTTTATTCCCTCTACACCACTGTCCAAATACAAAAGAAATTCAGAAAAATACTTTAAAAAAAAACAATGCTAGTGCCAACAGATGTCAGTCTTCTCTAACATAAATTGAAAATGTATGTGAAAGGTCCTTTGGAAAAGCTAAGAAAGAAATAAAAGACATATAATATCATCAAAGAGTTATGCACCCTGAGTAGATTGTAAGAGACTGAGTGACTGAATAGAAACTCTAGGAAGTCCATTAGAATCTACAAAATATAAATGATATTGTTGAGCACAGTTTCACTGAAAGGAAAGAGATTAATTGAGTCATGGTCCAGACTGGGAAAATTTGTGGATTTCTTCAGCAATCTCTGAGATAGAGTACTGCCCATAGAATCATATCATGGTGAAGCTGTCTCAGAGTTAAGAAATGAAGCAGCATAATGCAACAGAAGAAAGGATTAAACACATCAGTGAGGACATATATGAATTCTAAGTTAATTGCAAGGAAGACCACCCCCCTTCCATAGTAATAAATGTAGTCACTAGATGTTTCAGGTCTGTCTCTAATTTATTTCTTTTCAGCAGCATCTCTAAATGGCCTTGGGGAACCACAATACCATCCTCAATTTCATCTTCCTTGGACTGTCTGCTGACCCCCATTTCCAGGCTCTGCTCTTTGTGCTGTTCCTGTTGATGCTGCTGGTCGTCAGGGCTGATCCTTACCTCCACACGCCCATGTACTTCTTCCTGAGTTACCTCTCCTTCCTGGATTTTTGCTTCTCTTCTGCCACAGTGACAAAGCTGCTGGAGAATCTTCTGTCTCAGAGGAAAATCATTTCTGTTGGAAGCTGCCTGGCTCCGGTCTTCTTTCTGTTTGAGTCTGGGGGCACGGAAGCCTGCCTGCTCTCAGCGATGGCCTATGACCAATATGTTGCCATCTGCCACCCTCTGCTCTACAGACAGGTTATGAGCAAACAGCTCTGTAAAGGGCTGGTGTGGGAATCCTGGGGCCTGGGCTTTCTGAATGCATTCATCAATATCCTTTTTTCTATGAACTTGGAATCCTGTGGAGATGACTCCATCCCCCACTACAGCTGTGAGCTGCCCTCACTCTTCCCTCTTTCTTGTTCAGATATCACCACCAATTTTAATGTTCTGCTCTGCTCCAGAGTCCTACATGCACTTGGAACTGGTTTTCTGATCCTTTACTCCTACACCTGCATTGTCTGCACCATGCGGAGCATTAGCTCCTCCTTTGGGAGAAGGAGGGACTTATCCACTTGCTCCTCCAATCTCACAGTAGTGCTCCTGTTTTATGGTTCAGCTTTGCTGCACTATCTCATGCCAACCTCAGGACCACCACTTTACAGTATAGTGCGAGTACTCCCTTAGTGAATCTCTGTAAAGTATAGTGTGATTACTCCCCTAGTGAATCCCTTCATCTATAGCCTGAAAAACAATGGGTGAAAGCAGCTGTGAGAAAGACCTTGGGAAAATATCTCCAATATTAGCTAACCACATGCACAGCCTGGTGGCCATTAGTTTATTACTACAATATATGTGATCAGTGGTCAATAACAGAATTCTCTGATTTCATCTGATATTTGGTTCAGAGTAAAACTTAGAAATGCACAGTGTTCTATGGGGGTGGTGTAGAGAATTGTGGTTCAGATTTATAATTCATAGTTTAGAGACAGAGCTAAGCACAATTAACAATATTAATCCAGCCCCTTTCCATGGAATGATCGGTCATAATATCATATTGATTCTTTTTACTATATAGTTCAGTGAGCAGCATGAAATAAAATCACCAGTCGGAGAAGGAAACATAGAACGAGCTGGTTGATCTTGAGTCTGGGAAACGTGAGAGAGTTGGGAGGGAGGTGCAATATAAGGTAACTGAGGTATTTGGATTTGGAGATTCCTGGACATCTTTGCCTAACCAAGGTCACAAAGAGTTTCTCTTATATTTTCTACTAGAAACTCTATAATTTCAAATTTTATATAAATGATCTATTTTTACAACATTATCAGAGGTATGAATCAAAGGTCCTTTTTTTTCTTATGGATATCCATTGTTCTAGCATCATTTGTTGAAATGACTATGCTTTCTCCATTGAATTGTATTTGTATCTATGTTAAAAATCATCACTGGACCATATTCATGTTGGTACAGGTAATGCTTGAAAAAGGAGTTGGTGATTTCAGCCTGAGGAAAACCTTGGGAAATGTCCTGGGCCTAGAATGGGTGAGAGCACCCAGGTAGGACAACCCAGACAAGGAAAGTGTTTGCAATGTTACAAATAACAAAGTAGGGATAGATTTCAGCAGGAATTAGATTAGAACTGCATTCAGCTGGATATCTCGTGAGTTCACATTATGTAGAATATCCTGATTGCTCATGATATGAAATGCTGTGAGATGCCATACAAAATAATTTATCTACCCATCTTTAGGTATATTTTCTTTTGCTGTTTTCTATACATAGAGTTGTTTTTTTTTTAACAAATCAATTTTATTAGTGTGCATGATGTAAAATAAGGGTCAAGATTCATTTTTTTACATATGAAACTGCAATTGACCCAGCATTATTTTATTTCCTATTGCAATGTTATCTTTTCATAAATCACGTGTCTGTATAACTGCATAGATAGTTAGATAGATCTGTAAGTGGTGTATGTTTTTGAAAACATACTTTTATTCCACTGATGATGTTCATTTTTGTCCCAATAACATAATATGTTAATTATTATAAATTTTACATCTGGTAGCATAGGTATTCCTCCAAAGTTTTTTTTTTTTTGAGATTTCTTGCACCATTCTTGGCCAAATGTTTTTTCACATAAATTGTAGAATCACCTTGTCAATAACAAAAAATGCCTAATATTCTGATTGGGATTGAATCTATAAGTCAAGGTGACAAATTTTGATTTCTTTACAAACTGAGTCTTCCAATTCATAAACAAGTTATATCTTTCCATTTAGCTAGATGTATTTAACAACCCTCAGAAATATTTTGGAGCTTTAATTGTAGATTTCTTGCACTCCTTTTGTGAAATGTATTACAAGGCGTTTAGTGAGTTTTTTGTTCTATTTTAGTGGTATCATCTCTAAGTATCTGATGTGTTTTGTTGGTATAAAGAAATGCATGAGTTTTGAATATCCAGTGACCTTGGGCCCAGTTCATGACAGTTCAAGTAATATTTGATTTGATTTTTGTAATTTAAAATCAAATTTATATTTTTTGGACTTTCATAAATGGAATCATATGTTTTACTGCCTAGCTTTTTACTCAGCATACTGTTCCTGAGATTCATTGATGACCTTTCCTTCTTTTACCTGTTTATGTACATATGTGTCATTTCCCATTTTTTACTATTATGGATAAAACTGCTAGAACCAATAGCTTAACAATCTTTGTGCAGATATATGTTCTCATTGCTTTGGGGTAAATACCTTAGGGTGGAATTGCTGAGTTTAGGATACTTGCATTTTTAAGATTTTAAGAAACTGCAAAACTGTTTTCCAAAATAGATGTACTATACTTCATTGGCACCATTAACTTCTGAGAATTTGAGTTGCTCTACAATCTTTCCAACACAAGGTAATGTCTTTTTTGTATTATTTTATTAGCGAAGTTGTGAGTTTACAAAAACATCTTTTTAGTTTTTTCAATTCTGTTGGGTCTGTAGGAGTATCTAATGGTTTTACCTTGAAGTTCCCTAACTTTGAATGATGTTGAGGTTTTTAAAAATATGTTTATTGCTAATTTATATATTTTTAACACAATGTTTATTTGGACATTCTGCCTAAGTTTATTTAATTTTTGTTTTCTTATTATTGAGTTGTAAAAATCTTTACATCTTGAAAACAAAACCTATGTCAGATATATAATGCGGTAGGCAAGATACTAAGTTGTCCCCCGTGATCTCCAACACCTGCTGTTACTCCCTATACAACGTCCACTCCTTGACTGCAGGCAGAATCTGTGATAATTTCTATAATTTACCTTCTGTAATTTTGAAGAAGATTACAATGAATTTATGGATCAATTGGGGGGGATAATTATAACTAAAAAAATTGAAGATTCAAATGCATGAACATAGCATATCTGTTCATTTATTTAAGTCTCTTAAGAACCAAGTGTATTCAGTACACTTTCTGTTTTCCAAGTAACTGTAGACAGCATTGTCACTAAAATTTCTGCCATTACATAACAAAGATCCACATTCTCCCAATTTCCAGTAATATGTTCCTCAATTCCTTTCAAACAATCCCAAGCAGCATCCTTAGAAACCAGTTTCCACTAATGTTCCATTCAGGCAATTTAGGCTTTCTCTATCATGGTACACAAAAAATTCTGAGCCTCCACCAGCTGCCCATTCTACAGCAACAGCTACATATATACGTATTTGTTATGGCAATGCTCAATGTCCATGTGCAAAACTCTGTATTAATTATCTTTTTCTTTGTAACGAATAACTCCAAACTTTGATGGCTTAATACAATGTTTATTATCTCACAGTTTGTTTGACTCAGGAAATTGAGGATGGCTAAGTGGGGCTCCTGGCTCTAGTTCTCCAAAAAGCTGCAGTAATCTCAATGCTCACTTGGAAAAGATCTAATACCTGTCTCACTCATGTGGTTAGTGGCAGGATTCAGTTTTCTTTGACTGTTGGACTGAGTCCTCATTCCTCACTCTCTGTTGACTTTAGGCCTCCTTTGGTTCCAAGCCAAGTAGGTCTCTCCACAGAACATCTCACAACATGGAAACCTACATCATCAGACTGGGCATACAATAGGGCAAAGTTAAGAGTAAGCAAGAAAGGGCTAACAAGACAAACATCACAATATTTCTAAGCTAAGAGTACACCTCATAATTTTGCCATAATCTATTTATTAGAAGCATAGAACCAATTCCATGCATATTCTAGGGGAGGGTTTTATGCAAGAATATAAATACTAGGAGTTGGGAATCATTGGGAGTCACATCAGAAGCTGCTTACCACACAACTGCATCAAAAAATATGACATACTTGAAGATAAATCTGAAAATATAGGTGCAAGATCTCTGAACTGGAAACCACACAAAATTATTGAGAAAAGTTAAATAGTGCCTAGATAACTAGAGAAATATATGGTGTGCATGGATAAAAAGTAGCTATATTGTTAAGGTGTCAATTTTCCTCAAAATAATCAATATTTCAACCCAATCCAAAACCAAAGTCCAGTTGGTTTTTTGTAGAAATTGAAGGCCTCTTCTTAAAATGCAGAAATGGAAAAGACCATTTGAAAGAAGACCAACTTTTAAAAAGAAGAACAAAGTTGTAATACTAAGCACTACCTGACTTCAAGTGTCTCTATAAAGTTATGGTGAAGAAAACTGTAAGGTATTGCCATAAATTTAAATAATCAGATGAAAGAAATGGAATAGGGTATGCCGAAATAGACCAATAAGAATAAGGTCCATTGTGATTTTTAAAAGATACAAATACAATTCAATGGAGAAATAATAGGCATTTCAAACTATGGTGCAGGAACAATGCATATCCACAGGGAAAAATTCATACCTCTGATCAATGGATCATTTATTCAAAATTGGAAACTATAGAGCTTCTAGTAGAAAATATAAGAGAAGCTATTTGTCACCTTGGTTCAGCAAAGATGTCTTAAAAATGACAGAAAGAGCATAATCAATAAAAGAAAGAGTTGATAAATTGGACTTCAGAAGACCTAACGACTTTTGCTCTTCAAAGGCTTTGTAAAAGTAACGAAAATATAAGCCTCAAACTGGGAGAAAAATATTTCAAACCCATGTCTGATAACGGAAATGAATACAGAATTCAAAACTATCAAACTCAATAATAATAGTAATAAATTTTATTGGGCAAAAAAGATGATGTCAGCATAAATGGGGAAGTCGGGAAGTTCAAAACTCCATCCATCAACATATGCAATGAATAGGCTAAAAAACAAAACAAAACAAAACAAAAAAACCCTGACAGAATCAACTTTTTTAGAGCTCTGATTTCTAATAAGTGCATAACCCAGGAAATATTCAGTGAAGGAAAAATAGCTGATTATTAGGAAAAGAGCTTTGTCATATTTTAATTTCCCTTGTTATCATCCCCATTCCCCAGTTTGGTGGAGGCCTTGAAGATGGTACATCACAGTTCTGGTGCAGGTTCTGGTACAACAGAGGGCAATACTGACATTATTCTCAAAG
Source organism: Cabassous unicinctus (assembly GCA_029593785.1). NCBI lineage: Eukaryota > Metazoa > Chordata > Mammalia > Cingulata > Chlamyphoridae > Cabassous > Cabassous unicinctus. The sequence goes on from JAQZBX010024633.1 coordinate 15,976, forward strand.
AATTGTGGTATTGTGTTTTGTCCTGTCTGGTGGTTCTCTTCAGTTTTTTTTAAAATCAATTTTATTGATACATATTAATAAATCATAAATCCATCCAAAGTGTACAATTAATGGTATCTGGCATAATCACATAATTGTGTAATCATTACTTCAATCATTATTAGAGCATTTTAATTATTCCAATCATAATACTTTTTTTTAAAAAAGGCACAGAAACAAACAAAAAAAATTCTCATTAGTTCTCAAATTTCCATGGTTCCCCTGCTGTACATAGCTGCTATTCAGTTTCTGTCTCTCTAGTTCATCTGTATTATTATTTTGTAAAAACAGTCTTACATATGCAAATTACTTATACTTGTATTTCACCTGAAGTTACAGTATGTTATACATTCTTTTTTTTTTTTAAAGATTTATTAATTTATTTATTTATTCCCCCCTTGCTGCTTGTGTTTGCTATGTCCATTTGCTGTGTTGTTTTTCCTGTGTCTGCTTATCTCCCCCTTGCTGTGAGGTCTTGCTGCATCAGCCCACTGTGCCGCGCCGGCCGGCCTGGCCACACAAGGAGGCCCCGGGAAGCGAACAACCCACTTCTGCACAGAATAACCCTCAGCTTTCCATTCTCTACCCTCATTCTATTTTCTGGTGACCTATATTCTAATTATTAACTCCATGAGTTTACACAATGTATTTAGTTCACAATAGCACAATCACACAATATTTGTCCTTTTGTATCTGGCTGGCTTTGCTCAACATAATCTTCTCCAGGTGCATCCATGAGGCCATATGCTTCAAACTTCATTTCTTCTTACAGCTGAATAATATTCCATCTTGTGTGTACACCACAATTTGTTTATCCGTTATTGGTTGATGGACACCTGGGTTGTTTCCAACTTTTGGCAATCGTGAATAGCACCACCATGAACATTGGTGTGTAGATGTCTGTTTGTGCCACTGTTCTCAGTTATTTTGTGTATATACCTAGTAATGGTATGGCCATTTCACATGGAAAGTCTATATTCAACTTCCTTAGGAATGGCCAAACAGTCCTCCACAGTGGCTGTACTATTCTACATTTCCACAAATAGTGAACAAGCATTCCTATCTCTCCACGTCTTCTCCAAAACTTGTAGTTTTTTTTTTTTTTTTTTACTTTTTAATAGTGGCCATTCTAATAGGTATGAAATGATATCACATTGTATGTTTGATTTGCATTACACTAATCACTAGTGATGTTGAACATTTTTTCATATGTTTTTGCCATTTGTATTTCTTCTTTGGACAATTGTCTTTTCAAGTCTTTTGCCTATTTTTTAATAAGGTAGCTTGTCTTTTTATTGTTGAGTTGTATGATCTCTTTACATATCATGGATATTCAACCCTTATCAGATATGTGATTGACAAATATTTTCTCCCATTGGGTCAGATGCCTTTTCACCCTTTTCACAAAGTCCTTTGAAGTGCAAAAGTGTTGAAATTTGAGGAGGTCTCATTTATCTATTTTATCTTTGTTGCTCATGCTTTGGGCATCAGGTTTAAGAAACTACAGCCTGCCACAACATCTTGCAGATGTTTTCCTATATTTTCTTCTAAGTGTTTTATGGTTGTTGCTTTTATATTTATTTTCTTGATCCATTTTCAGTTGATTTGGATCAACTAATGTGTGAGATAAGGGTCTAAATTCCTTCTTTTGGCTATGACTACCCCGTTCTCCCAGCACTATTTGTTGAATAGATTATTCTGGCCTAGCTGGGCGGGCTTGACAGTCTTGTCAAAATCACTTGACTGGAGATCTGAGGGTCTATTTCTGAATTCTCGATTCAGTTCCATTGGTCAATCTGTCTGCCTTTATGCCAGTACCATGCTGTTGTTACCACTGTAGCTAACAAATATGCTTTAGTCAGGTTGTAATAGTTCACCAACTTCATTCTTCTTGTTAGACATTTTTGCACAAGCATTTGTCTTTGTTTAGCCTGCTTCTAGGCATTTGCAGGGCTAAGGCAACTTTCCAGGGTGGCATACATGTAAAGAATATAAATAAAATGTATTAGCCACTGTCACCTGGTATAATGGGTAACAGTTGAAGCAAGCAATAAACCAATCAAAAGCTGGGGAAAGAAGTGGCAGCGGAAGGACATTCTCAGAGGAACAAGGGCTTTGTAAAGCTCCCACATATCCTGGAAAATCTCAAAGGCCACACACGGGCCCAGGACAGATTCTTGCTCACAATCGAATTAAGAAGACTGCTTAACTAATCCTAGCTGACCTGCTGAATGAGGCATAGCTGTAAGCTGCCAGCTAAACAATGAAGAGTGCTCCAATATGAAAAAAATGTTCAAAAACTAGGAGAGATTTTTTTTTCTTTTCTTCCCTCTCCTCCTCCTTCTTCATCCCTCTAGCACTCTTTCCCCACCATCTCGTCCCCCTGCCCTTCTCCTGCTCATCCTCATCTTCATTTTGTTCCAGGAATTTAGGTGACCTGAATCAAAACACAAGCTGAGGACAAAGATTAGTCCATCAGATACTTATATGGCCAAATATCACAAAGACTACAGGCTTGAGCTGTCAGGCCACGCCCATGGGTTCACTGCCAGGCCCTGCGAGTGTGTCAGCTGTCAGGCCATGAGCACGGGTTAGCCACCAGGTCCCATGAGCCACGCAGCAAGATGATGATGTAACAGGATAGCAACACAAGGGAGAGCCAAGATGAGATGCAACTTAAAACCAGGAACTAAGGTGACGCTGGCAGTAGGATGTCTCTCTTCCACATCAGAGATTCTGAGGATCAAATCCCAGTGAAGACAGGAGGAGAAGGATGAGAAGAGAGGGCAGGAAATGGACACAGAGTGTTGCCCAGTGAATGGGCACAGAAACAGCAAAAATGGGTGGAGGGGGGTGTAAAAATGGATAAAATTAAATAAATAAACAAAATAATAAATCCTTAAAAAATGTATAGGGGAGGAACATATGGATTATAGTTAGTGGTAATACTTTGATGATGCTCTTTCATAATTTGTTAACAGATGTTTCACAACAATGCAGGGTGTTTGGGGTGGGGTTGGTGATGTGTGGGAGCCGTGTATGATATTATGCATGTTCGTTTTGTAAGTTCACAATGTTTACTGAAAACTTATAGTTTATGTATGTTCATGTATGAATGATAAACTTCAATAAATATATATTCAATAAATACATATATATATACACACACACAAAGAACAAGCTAAAAAAAAAGTCACTACACAAACAAGCAACAACAACCACAACCAGCAGCAACAATAAATCTTGGACAAGCAGGACAATATGATTTCATGAGTTACCATATTACAATAGCCAAAGTGTTCAAAATATGAGGGAACAATAAAGTATGTCACAGTCACAAAGAGAAAAAAGAAATGAATATAAACTTTAAATAGGGAAGCCAAGACATTAGACCTACAAGAAAAAGACTTTAACTCAAATGTGCTCAAAGAGCTAAAGGAACCATGCACACATGACTAAAGGAAACCAGGAGAATGATTTCTCAACAAATAAAGAATATCAAACAACAGAGAAAAATCATTTTTTAAAAAGCCAATACATATTCTGGAGGAATACAAGACCTTCTGGTAGTAAAAGGCAGATTACTGAGTGAAGGGGCAAAGTTGAAACAAATTACACCAGACAAGATGTACTGAGGGGAATGGTTTTTATCACACACTCAATCACATTGTACTGTTCAGCTTTGCATAAAGTCAAGAGATTGGCTTAATTTCTGACTTAGGAGGGAATAAAGAAGGGCAGCAGCTCTGGCAAGATAATTTTCTCCAATAATTTTTATTCTTTGCTCAGGGGCATTTTCTCTTCCCTACTCTGTTTGTTTGTCTGTCTATTATATTTATCTTGGAACATTTTTTTATTTAAGAAATAAAATTTTTAGGAAAAGTTGAAACTCTCTTTGTATACTCCTCCCTCTGCAGAGGTAACCACTTTACTGAATACAGTTTCTGTTCCTCTCATCCATTTTTTATAATATACTTACAAGAACGTATACCATGCTATTTTGAATATCACTTCCTTTACATTAGTGGTTTCATACAGTATTTTTCAACAATGTATTTATGTTTATAAATGTCACACATTTCATTGTACAAATCTATACATTTTGAAAATGTAAAGGGTTTTATTCACCACCACCACAATCAAGTTAAAGAACAGGTCAGACACCCACAATTTCTTCCTGGCCTGTTTGTAGTCAACCCTTCTTCAGAATCCCCACCTCTGACTACCTCTAAGTTCTCTGTGCCTATATTTTGGCCTTTTCCAGAATGTCATCAAAGTCTTTCCTGTTCTGTTTATGCACCTCATCCTTCATATGGAATACTACATGTCTGCCTTGAGGACTATAAGCTGAAATACCAGATGCCCCAAACCAGTAACCACTTTGGAGCTCTTCTTCAGAGGGCACCTAGACAAATTTGTCTTTGGCATTTCACCTGACAGTCAGTGTTCATTTTAAGACCATTGTTGCAGTCTCTTAAATTAATTCACTTCCATGCATGCAAACTGGAATACATTCTCACATTGACCTGAGTGATCCTTTCCTGTTTTACAATCCACTTATTTAGAATAATTAACAGGAAAATAAACAAAATGATACCTCAGATTGATTGGGTACATTTCACATTATCCTTTTTAGAGGACTCATGTCTCTTACACATACTCAGCTGACTCTAATAGATTACAATCGCTGGGTTTCACATTCAGCTTCACAGTATGAGCCTTATTCTTGCATCATTACATTTTTTATGCCGGAAAACAAAAATACACTATCAACTTCCAACTAAAATGATGTGTTAAACCCAGTTTGTTTTCTGGTCTGCAGACTGGCCCCAGTTCCCTCACAATCACCCATGTTAGTTTGATGAAGATCAGGATAAACACTCACACCATGGGAGCCAGGGCAGAGCGCTTTCAAATTTCTACATGATTACTGCTTTTAGACAGGAAGACACCAGTTAATTAATGATTTCCATTTAACTCCAGGCTCATTACTTTTTTTCTGCTTGTAACTCTAAGACAGGAATTTTATTAGCAATACTCTATTGATAATTAAAGTACTTTTTTAAAAGAATTGCACATATCCCATATTCATTCCTAACACTGTATATTATAATATCAATTGCTTCCCAAAATCATTTCTATAAATTGGTAGTTTTTAACCAAGGATGACTTTTCTGCCTTTCCCTGCCCTGCCCATCATAGATATTGGCAATGTCTGGAGATATTTTAGTAGTCATACTGGGAAAGGTACCCATGACATGTAGTGGATAGAGGAAATGGATGCTGTCAAACACCCCAGGGTGCATGAGATGGCTCCAACTACAAAAAAACTATTCAGCCCAAAATGTCAAATTGCCAAGGCACTAAATGACAGTGTCATCAATCTTTTTAAGAAAAGATTGCTTATGTATCAAGTCATAAGTCTCATTTCAATTAAGTCTCATTTCAGTGATGTCTTAAACCCCAATAGCTCAATATTGCTTTGAGCATTTTCAGTTGCAGTACCAGATTTTTTTGTGAAAGAACTGGTCTTTATCCAAAATTCCCAGAAATACACATCCCTGGTATTTAGAAGAAGTCAAAATCATAACATAAATAAATCGACATAAAAAAATTTAATTACTGAAGCATTAAGAACAACAATGATCATTATCCTGTGAAGCATCAAAACAGTTCTCATAAACTAATCCGCCATGCATGACAGCCCATATTCCCAGCAAGCCAGTAACTCTGCTGACTCCTCTGCACCGACCTTTTTTAAAAGGAGGTCTTGGATTAGGGTTTGTCTTAACACAGTTCACAAGTGTTCTTTTATAATTAAACCTGGCACTGGGTGATAAAATTTGAATTAATAGCTTCTCCTAACTTGCATCCCCATTCTGTGCAATGTGAGAAGGCATCCTGCAGGGAGCAGTGTTCACATATGCTTACTTTTAAAACTGTTCTAATTAAAACTGATGTGAAATAAAATAACAATAAGGAGTTGCTCTCTACGATGAAGACATTTTCATCAGTCACAAATATAGACTGGTTTGCAAAATGAATTTCTTATGTATCTGAGTAATGTAGCTATAGCAAAGTTTATGCTCTTCAACTTCTATTGACTTTAACAACATGAATATTTATGAGTTTAGAAATTATTTATGATTCTCCTGGCTAAAGGCCAAAATACCTACCTTCATTCCACCTTATTAACAGTCTGAATTCAACCATTCCATTCCAGACATTCATATAGTCAGTAAAACAATGGCTTCTTTGTTTGAAAATGATTTCCTGCGGCCATTTAACACAGGACAGAAAGCATACTTCAATATCCTATGAATTGAATCTGATTCTTGACTCTCCCTCTTCAAGTTGTGTGAACTTGGGACACTTCCTCAGTTTCCACATCTGTAAAATGGGGATAATAAGAGGTTTTAACTCCTAGTATTGTTGTATGGAATAAGTTAACACAATGAAAGCATATAGATCATTCCTTTGCATTTGGTAAGTAAATAATAAACTTCGCTTGTCTCTTCTTTGAGAGATGTTTATAAAACAGAATCCTTGCACAAAGGAAATAACCTGAAAAACTGGTTAAAGATCAATGCATAACCTTCATGTGATTTCCCAAATGTATGAAGAAAGACAGATATTGCCATTCGTGTGCTTAATTAAAAAACCACCAATCTTCCAATGGTTTCCATCAAATGTCATTGCTTCAAGACAGAAGTTCTAAAAGACCATTCTAAATGAAATCCCATGAGATCCCTACAAATTTCTGCTTGTTGTGTTCATGAGTCTAAACTTGGTCTTCAGGTTGTGACTTTGTAAAATAAAAGACATTGGCTCCTCTGTCTCCTGGGCTGCCAGGCTCAGCCATCCAATTAGTGGCTGCTTAATCATACATTTGCCCTTCTGAAAGGAAATAAGGGAGAATCATTCACATCACAGATTCTCCTAGCACAATATTTAGAAAAAGATTTAACTAAATGAAGTGATGTCCCTGACTTTGAATCTATAGCTATCAGATAGATGTTCCTCCCACATTTTTGTTTTGTTTTGTTTTGTTTTGTTTTGTTTTTTGGTTTATTTGTTCATTTTTTAAGGATTTTAGAAGCTTAATGGAAAGAAAGGAGAGACGAGAGAGCTCAAAGGATGCAAGACCTGAAACTCCTGGGGTAAGCCATTGTGATGACTTTACTGTGACTTCTCAAGAGACAGGGAAAATCATCTGAAGTACCTGTATTTGGGTCATAAAACAATTGGTCCACATGAACATAGAGATGCCTGGCCCAGAAAAAGATCAGAATAGAAGGAAGTTTTCTGAGCCATAACTTCTCCCCACAACTTAGCAATGACTTCTATGATTGACTGAAATTTCCTCCCCTCTCTCTCCCCTGAGCATTTTTTTCTCTTTCCTCATATGACCTCTCTTTCTGGCTATTTGAGAGACATCTTCCCTCCTTGGGTCTTTCCGTAGACTTTCTGTGTGCTGGTGAATAAGCCCCCAAATCAATGCAGAATTTCACATTTCCATGCAGTATGGCCGAGGTGTTCACCTACTCTGCGCAGCTACCTGGGGAAAACCTTCTGGCATCAGTGACTAATGTTAGGTTATCGAGTGGACATATTGTACACTCTGACTTCAAACTAGGCATTGCTCCATGCCCTAGGAATATAATAAAGGCAAGACACAGCAGCTGCAGCATAAAAGTAAGGAGAGGAGTGGGGAGGGTACGTAAGAGTAGATATATGATTTTGGTACTCTTCCAGGCCCAATTGCGAGTCTTAGAAAGTTAACTGTCAGCCATTACTAATTGCCTTCATCTTCAAGACATCAAACTAATGTAGGTGGTGAAAAAACAAAAGTTGTTATCAAAACTAAGAAATATTGAAGAAAAAAATTGAATTCATTGCTGTTACTAGTCCTTGTCCACTTATTTTCACTACTTCCTAGCCTAAGGGCTTCTCAAACCCATAGTATTTAGACTGTCTGAGTATAAAAATTCCCCCAATTTTTCCCATGCTCAGTGACTACAGAAAACACTAGGTCTCATTTGCATGGTCTCTTCACCTTCAAAATAACTCAATTTCAGAGATTAACATTTTAAAATTAAATTCATTTGAAACTGACAAAATTCTAAGAATTCTATGTTATATGTCTCCTATTCAAGGAATGTTTCTATACTACCTGCCCCCATGGAAAGGATGTGATAATTTACATGCAAAACTGGTGGGCTCAAATTCCAAATCCACGGCTTGCTGCCTCTGTGGATTTGGGCAAATTCCCTACCAGCTTTCTGCCTCAGTTCCTCATCTGTTTAAAACAAGAAAGGATAAGGATATAAATGGTCCCTGTCTAATAGGATTGATGTGAGAAATAAGTATCTTCATGTAAAGTGCTTGGAATGGTGTTTAGTGTTATCTTCTTCATTATTTTCCACCTCTTCCTCATTATTCATTAGGACTGAAATGTTTTTAGTGACTGGTTTTGAAGCACTGACATATATTTAAATGTGGAATAAAGGATAGAATGGATGACTTTTAGTATAAACCCCAAATTCAATATCTGCTGATCTGTAAAGTAGTATTATACTGAAAGTTCTTACATTGCTATCCCATGCAAATTGGTAAACCCAGCGTCCCTCTGAAGGATCTCACAAAACTAACTTCGGCATTGATCCTTCCTCTCTCTGGAAAGAAACAGAATTTTCCTTCTCCAACCAATACTGGTCTGTGCTGAGTCATTAAATTTCAGTAAGAATTGAAGGCACTGTGATCCCTCTTGAGGGATAACTGAGAATAAGATGAACAAAAAGAAAACTAATCAAAGCAATTTTCCACTTAATTCACACAGAAAATACCAAAGCAGAAATGTTCATATTCTTGAAGACAGTAGCTTCAATTTACTTGTTTTCTTGTTCCTGGAATTTATTGTTGTTGGTGATTGGTCATTTAGACAGAAGGGAAATGGTTTACTCACAACAGGATAAGACAAATGCATAAATAAGAGTTCTTGAAAATAGATTTTTTAAATCACATTGGATTTTTTCAGTGCTGAATTAGAACTGATATCAGCCATACTTTTCTCCACAGATCACACTGTGTTTTTCTCCACAGATCAAACTGTGGAGAAAAGCAGTAAAGCTGGAGAAATCCTTAACAGGGTGCTATCAGACCAGAATGGAAAAAGCAAATTCTTGAAATCAGAGAGATAAGAGTAGGAATAATGGCATTAAACAGTTAGTAGGATACCCAAATACTTTTGTTTTCTTATTTGAAAAATCTTAATGAAATGATTTGGCCCTAATAGGTTCTCGAGATTAAAAATGTAAGTGTTTAGGATGACCAATCAAATATCAGGCACTAAATGAATCATGATTGTCCAATTATTACATATACTCCTAAGCTCATAAAGGGATATGATGAAGGAAGTTCTCAGAAAGATATTGAAATTTTGGTGAGAGGCAAAATATAAATAAGATTTAGATTGAAAGATAAGGCCATTCATGTGGAGTACACACTTGAGCAAATAGAAAGAGAAAGATATGCCCAAGTGGTGATCAGAGGGGAGTACACTAGTCTTCCCCAAGCATTGGGATCCTACATAGAGTAGCAGCTGTACTATCATGAATGTCAACAGATGCCAGATAATGGAGGACATGAAAGGCCAGGCCTTGAATGGAAGGCACTAAATGATAATATTACCTTTGGTCTTGGGTTCTACATAAGGGTGTTAAATCTTGACTGTACAAATTGTGAATTTGGACAAGTTGTAAATCATCTGATACTCAATTTTCTCTACCACAAAATGGAGTCAGAAATTTACTCCCTCATTCAATCTATTACATCCTCCAAATAAAACAGTATATAATACTCAAACATATTCTATGCATACACACGATAGTGTCTACATATTTCAGTTTTGATCCAAAGATGAAATGGACAATTTATGTGAAAGTGCCTGTGAAAAAACTAATAGAAGACAAAATAATATCATCATGACTAGGTTTTGAATGGCAGTAAGCGTCTGAGTAAAGAGAAGAGAGAAGGCAAGTTTCGGTACATTCACTGTAGGCAGCCCACTGAAATCTACAAATTTTAGCGAACATTGCTGAGGAGAGTTTTGGGTAAAACAGTGGCTATTAGTTGTAGTCCAGATTGACAATATTCATAAATTCCATCACAAATCTGAGGCAGATGATCAGCCTCTGTTATTATGGTTACATTCATTCAGGGATAAAGATTGAAGGAAAATATCAGCACAAGAAGAAAGGATTCAAAGCAATCAGTGAGAGCATATATGAACTATAAATTGGTTGGGAGGAAGCTCTAACCCACTGGTAACTGGATGTGGTCAATAGAGATTTTAAGTCTCTCTCTTATTATTTCTAAGGAGAACCCCTTTAAATGGCCTTGGGGAACCACAGCACCATCCTTGAGTTCATCCTCCTTGGACTCTCTTGCTGACCCCCAAGTCCAGGCTCTGCTCTTTTTGCTGTTCCTGGGAATTTACATCCTGACCCTGATGGGAAACCTGTTGATGCTGCTGCTCATCAGAGCAGATCCTCAGCTCCACACACCCATGTGTTTCTTCCTGACTCACCTCTCCTTCCTGGATTTTTGCTTCTCTTCCGCCACAATGCCAAAGCTGATGGAGAATCTCCTGTCTCAGAGTAAAACCATCTCTGTTGGAGGCTGACTTGTTCTAGTTTTCTTTGTGTTTGAATCTGGGGGTTTGGAAGCATTCCTGCTCTCAGCGATGACTTGTGACTGCTATGTTGCCATCTGTCACCCTCTGCTCAATGGAGAGAAGATGAGCAACCAGCTCTGTAACAGGCTGATATGGGAATACAGGGGCCTTGGTTTTCTGGATGCTTTCATCAATATCCTTCTAGTTATGAACTTGGACTTCTGTGGTGATGATTTCATCCCCCACTACAGCTGTAAGCTGCCCTTTCTCTTCCCCTTGTCCTGTTTCGATGTATCCACCAATTTTACAGTACTGCTTTGCTCCAGTATTCTGCATGAAATTGCAACCTGATCCCTTATTGTTTATTCCTATTCACCGATTGTTTCCAGCATCCTGAGCATCTCCTGCTCTTCTGGGAGAACCAAGGCTTTCTCCACTTGCTCCTCACACCACATTCTAGTGCTCCTATTTTATGGCTCAGTTTTTCTTCACTATCTCAGGCAAAATTCATGCTCACTATTGGAGTTAATCGTCTCTATACAGTACAGTGTGGTTACCCCCTTAGTGAATCCCCTCATGTATATTCGGAAAAACGATGAGGTGAAAGCAGCTGTGAGAAGAACCTTGAGAAAGTATTTCCAATATGTCAGGCAGTTGACCTGAGGAGGAAGACTTGGAATTCACATGAATAGACAATAAGATTATTTCTTTTTTTTTTTTTTAAGTTCTTTTTTCTTAATTTTTTAAAAAGATACTTAGATTACATAAATGCTACACAATTCTTGTAGGGATTCCCATATGCCCCACCTCCCACTCCTCCCACAAGCTGCCACATGAACATCCTTCATTAGTGTGGCACATCACCTGCAATAGATATACACATCTTCGGGCTTTACCACTAATCATGGGCCAGAGTTCACATTGTAGACCACACTGTCTCACACACAGTTCTGGATGTAATATAGTGATATAAAATGGCCTATATCTGTCATTGCGATGTCACTCAGGATAATTCCCAAGTCCCGAAAAAGCTCCTGTATTACAACTGCTTTTCCCTCTCCCTGCCCCTAAAGCATCTGGTGGCCACTGACTCCACATTAATGTTGTAATTATTTCCACTGCATGAATCACAATATGTCTCTAACAAAATATCAGTAAGTCCACTCTAGTCCATACTTCTTCCAGCAATCCTGAGGAGTCTGAGATGGTGATGTCCATTCCACCTCTAAGTAAGAGGGGCATTATAGCTCATGGATGAGATGGATGGTATTATCCTGTCTGCAGCTGCAGACTTTCTCCATTCCCTGGGATGGCTGTTGTCCATCATCATCTCCCCACCACGTGTTCAGGGTGAGACCATTGAGCTGTAGGGTAGGAGTTGCAGATCCACTGAGATGCTGGGCCCACCTGGCACATGGACAGCCCAAAAAGTATGGTCTCTGGAAGTACACCTGCAAACTCCAACAACACATGTAAGTTTGAATAGAAGGGACAGATGGACCATGATCAGGAAAGCCATATTTGGGTCCAACTCTGTCATTCTCAGGAGCAAGGATTTCAAAGTAGGGCCCAGTGATAAGGTGCAAAACTCTGGGGCTATCCACCCTGATATAGGACTCGGGTTTCTCCAGATCCCTCAGGAGCCCCTCTGTTTGGGGTATATCCACATTGGAAGCCTCTGAGTTCCTATTGAGATGTGCATAAGCATTACCTCTGGGATGAACTCCTGACTCACTTTGAAGTCTCCTAACCATATGAACTCATTTGTCTTTACCTTCTCCCCCTTTTACTCGAGGTCTTTTTCCAGTTGTGTTGCCTGTTGACACTTGTAAGTAATCACTCATTGCCAGGGAGACTCATCTCCAGGAGTCCTGTCCCACACTGGGAAGAAGGTAATGCATTCATATGGTGAGTATGGCTTAGAGAGAGACCACATTTGAGCAACAAGGAGGCTCTCAGGAGGCAAAAGTTAGGTACCCCATAACATAGGCTAAGTTTCCATTTCAAGAGCAAAGACTCATGAGGCTAGTCATCAATAACAAGAGCCCATGAGTGGATCATCCTCTTTTGCCAGACACTGCCCCTGTACTTGGGGGACTTTTGCTACTCCCTTGGAGAATAAGGCAGGGTCTTCCAGAATGGAAATTCAGTATTCTCTCCCTTATTGAGTGTGTCTCCACCCACTGTGACCATGCCCCATGAACATTTGAACAATTTTATAAACCTTTCATGTATGTTCAGGTGAACTTCCTCCCATGCAGCCCCCATCTTTGACACACCCCACCAATGATCGTTTCCCACCCAGGTTGTAATCCTTCGGTGATCCAAAGCTTCTTTAAAGATGAAGCCAATACAATAGCCAAATACAATTAATAGGAAAATGAAATAATATTGATATTTAAATGTAAGCGATAAAATACATGAAAATTAAAAAAAAAACTAAAATTGAAATAAAATTAAAGGATTGGGTTATTCAAAAAATGAGAAAAAATTAAAAGAAACATTTTTTTTGACATTTTGCCTTTTATCACTGCACTATCTGGTGTCAACTCTGTACCATGGCACCTTCCCCCTCTCAATCCCCAGTGTCTCACTATTTTTCATTTAATTTTCAAAGAAGATTTAGGTCACAGTAAAGTCACACACCGAATGTAAGACACTCTCATATACCCAACCTCCTCCCCCTTTCCTCACCCCATATTAAAACCTTTTTGTATGCTTTTTGTATAACTGATATACAGATAGTGAAACATAGCTACTAAATATTGTCAATGGTTTACAGTATGGTTTACATTTTGGATCATACACATTTGGGTTCCATGATGACCACCTGGCTTGATTCATTGGAGGACAAGGTTCATAGTAACATGCAACAAGAGGTCATGACACACTGGTTTGTCCTCCACTATTAAGAACTGCCCTCGCTCTTCAGAGATGCCCACCTGTCTATTTCTGCTCTCCCCTTAGGATCCTGGGTATTCTAACCCACCCTTTCCAATCTACCCATCTGTCAACCCTGCACCACCCATCCCAAGATATCATTACCCTCCTGTCCTATCCCTGCGATACACAACTACACTCTATCACTTTACCATAGGTTAAGTTCATATGGGTGATGGCTCACAACTTTCTCTTTTCTTTCTCTTTTTAATACACCTATCTTTTAGACAACAGTTCTCAGAGACTGCTCAGTTTCCTTAATTCATATCAGTGAGGTCATGTACTGTTCATCCTTCAATGCCTGGCTTGCTTCACTCAACATAAGGTCTTCCAGATTCATCCAAGTTATCCCATGTGTTAGCAGTTTATTCCTTCTTACAGCTGAGTAATATTCGATTGTATGTATG
>JAQZBX010024634.1:0-30038 GCA_029593785.1 Cabassous unicinctus
AAAAATAGAGAGACACTGGGGAATGAGAGGGGGAAGGTGCCATGGTACAGACTGGACACCAGATATTGCAGTGATGAAAGGCAAAAGGTCAAAAAAATATATTTTTTTATATTTTTCATTTTTTAATATCCAATCTTTTAATTTAATTTTATTTTTAGTTTTTAAAAATATTTTAAATGTATTTTATCTCTTACATTTAAACGTATTATTATTATTTCATTTTCCTATTAATTATATTCAGCTATTTAATGTCTTCATCTTTGAAGAAGCTTTGGAGCACAGAAAGGTTACAACTGGAGCAGGGGAGGATGGTTGGTGTGGGGTGTCAGGGATGAGGGTGCATGGGAGGAAGTTCACCTGAGCATACATATAAGGTATATAAAAATGATCAAATGTTCACAGGGCATTGTCACAGTGGGTGGAGAATCACTCAATAAATGAGAGGATACTGAATTCCCATCCTGGAGAGTTCTGCCACATTCTCTAAGGGAGCAGCAACAGTCTCCCAAGTGCAGGGGTCATGACTGGTGAAGGAGGATGATCCACTGATGGGCCCTTGATATTGATAACTAGCCGTATGAGTCCTTGCTTTTGAAATGGAAACTTAGCCTATTGTTATGGGGTGCCTAAGGGTTGCCTCCTGAGAGCCTCCTTGTTGCTCAAATGTGGCCTCTCTCTAAGCCAAACTCAGCATATGAATGCATTACCTTCCTCCCAGTGTGGGACATGACTCCCAGGGATGAGCCTACCTGGCACCGAGGGATTGCTACCAAGTGCCAACTGGCAATGTGACCGGAAAAAGGCCTCGAATAAAAGGGGAAAAAGGTAAAGACAAATGAGTTTATATAGCTAAGAGACTTCAAAATGAGTCGGGAGGTCATTCCTGAGGTAACACTTATTCACATCTCAGTAGGATCTCATAGAATTCCAAAGTGGATATCACCCCAAGTAGTGGAGCTCCTGAGGGCTCTGGAGACACCCAGGTCTTATGTCAGAGTGGATAGCTCTGGAGTTTGGTGTCTTGCCAGTGGGCCCTACTTTGGAGTTTGTGCTCCTGAGAGTGACAGAGTTGGACTCAACTATGTCCTCCCTGCACATAGCTCATCTGTCCCTTCTATTCAAACCTATACTTGGTGCTGAAGTTTGTAGGTGTACATCCTGAGACTTGAGTCTTTGGGCTGTCCATGTGTCAGCTGGGCCCAGAACCTTGGTGGAGCAGCTACTCCTACTCTACAGCTCAATGGATTCACCCAGGACAACTGGCAGGGAGATGATGATGGTCAACGGCCATCCCAGGGAATGGAGAGAGTCTGTAGCTGCAGGCAGGATAATCCCATCCATATTCCCCATGGGATAAAGCACCCTCTCAATTGGAGGTAGACTGGACATCACCAACCCAGACTGCTCAGGATGGGGGAAAGAGCTATGGACTAGAGTGGACTTACTGGTATTTTACTATAGACATATTGTGATTCAAGCAATGGAAGAAATTACAACATTGATGTGGTGCCAGTGGCCACTGGAGGCTCTGGGGACAGGGAGAGGGAAAAGCAGTTGTAATACAGGGGCTTTTTTGGGACTTGGCAATTGTCCTGAGTGACATTGTAATTATAGATATAGGCCATTTATATCATCGTATAGCATGCAGAACTGTGTGGGAGAGAGTGTGGTCTACAGTGTGAACTATGGTTCATGCTTAATGGAAAAGCCCCAGAATGTGTTTGTCAATTGCAATTGATGTGCCACACAAATGAAGGATGTTTACGTGGAAGGTTGTGGGAGGTGTGGTAGGTGAGACGTATGGGAATCCCTATATTTTTTGTGTAACATTTATGTAATCTAAGTATCTTAAAAAAAAAAAAATTTAAAAACCTATTAAACTGTGTGGTGCAAAGTGTAAACCATAATTTAAAGTATAGACTATGCTTAGTAGCAATGCTTCAATATGTTTTCACCAATTATAACAAATGTACCACACTAACAAAAGACATTGTTAATGGGGAAATGTATGGGGGGATGATGGGGTGGATTATGTGGGAATCCTCTATATTTTCAATGTAACATTTATGTAATTTAAAGCTTCTTTAGAAATAAAATTTTTAAAAGGCAGGAAAAAAAGGTGAAAAAAAGTGTTATACCAGACTAAGTCCAACAGGTGGCTGTATTTCTCAAAGTTTCAAAGCAGCCTGATTGCCTATTGCATACAAATTTCCATCTCAGTCTGCAGTTACCACACTTTAATTCTTTGATTCCAGGATCATTAATTTTTATGACAAAGGGCTAAACAGTGGGAAAAAGAGAGGTCATCACATAATCAGAGATTATTTTTTTATTTTATCCAGATCAGTGCTACTATTGCTCCTTTGAAAGATTCATAATCAATATTTATTCATAACCTCAGTCTAGTCAGATATTCTATGGTAGTCTTTCATATTATATGGAAAATATATAGAAAAGTTGAGAATCTGTAGTTAGAGACTCCGAGGAATTCTGGATACACCATATAATAAATGAATGAAGTGCTTTAACCTCATGGAATAACTTAATCAGTAAAAAGAAGTTAACAATCGTTTCTCCTTCATAGTATTTTAGGAGGTTTCAAATAGGATGTTGGTAAAAATGCTCAATTTATATTAAGAGGTTTTTACTAAATGTTGCTATTACTCTTCTCTTGCATTTCATCCTATATTACTCTTTTCCTTCATCCTTTCTAAGTATTTTCTACTTTCTAGTCTATTCTATTTCTTCTGAAAATATCTATGCATAGATGTCGTATTTCTAAGTTTCAGTAGTCTCTATATGATTGTATTGAACTCATTGGACCCTGCACATTGGCATACGGACATCTAAAGTCATGTGATCCCCAAATTTCTTCCTAGGTATTTTCTTCCTCTACCTGTGTTTGCATCCTACAGAGTCATTGTTCAATATGGACTCTAGTTTTACTTCAAATTATTGTTTTAAAATCTCTTTTTCATCTTAGTGTGTGTTTTCTATCATGGCAGACTAGTCTTTCCAGTCCTTATAAAATAATGTGCTTTTTCCAGGCAGTTATTATGATATTAGGTATTAATGTGCAGAAAATTAAATGCAGCAGTTTATATACTATGCAAGACACTGTGCTAGGAGTTTCAGTATATAAAACTCTAACCTCAGGTAGCTTGCAGCCAAATGTGAGATATGAAAAAGAGGAGACAATTCCCTATAATACAAGGTAGAAAACTCTTTTTTCCCTACTCAGTTCATGATCTGATGCCCAGTTCCCATATCACTCTCCCTGCAGAAAAGTAGGGAGCATTGGTGGGTTTCAAGAATGTTGTCAGGACTCTATCTACCTCTGATACAGACATGTACCTACAGATTCGTCATGTCAAATTACCCTGCTGTTCTCCTCCACCAACCTTGCGCCTTAAGGGTCCACTCTGAAAGAGGATCTTATTATGCATCCTAGGGAAAAGAAGATGTCTACATATTTTTGCCTTTGGAAAAAGTAACAGAATACTGGGGTCCGTTCTGATATTTTACCTAATGCAGAATTTGAAAAAGAACAAAGAGCTAAAATAATCAAGAGCCTGTATTGGTTTTATGGTAGAGGCAAAAGATTACAATTTCTTCTTGGTCTTATATTGGAATATAATTTAAGTTTCTATGTTCACAGAGAATGATAAGAACAAATGGGGTTACAATTCTTCACTAAAAGTTTACTCATTAAAGCTTAGAAGAGGTATAGTTATTCATAAATTCTTTCATGCATAATTCAGCAAACATTTAATGCTTCTTATGTGTCAGACACTGCTAGGCATTGATAACACAATGATTAACAAAACAGACATAATCTCTGTCTTCATGGAGTGTATTAGATTTCTATAGCTGCTATAACAAATAACTACAAATTTAGTGGCTTAAAACAAAGCATATTTATTATCTTACCATTCTGTAGTTCAGAAGTACAACCTGGGTCTCAATGGGCTAGAATCAAGGTCTCAGGAAGGCTGAATTCCTTCCTGAGTTCTTTAGGAGAGAACCCTTTTCCTTGCCTTTTCCATCTTCTAGAGTCTTGATTTGTGGTCCCATTACTCCATCTACAAATCTAACAATGTTGCATCTCTTTTACCCTTATCTATTGTCACATCTCTCACATCTCTCTCTGACAACAGTAGGCAGTTTCTCTACTTAAGGACTTTTGTGATTATCTTGGGCTGACTTGGATAATCTAGGATAATTTCTCAATCTCAAGGCTTATCCTCTCTTTTTTTTTGGAGGTACCGGGAATTGATCCCAGGACCTCATACATGGGAAGATGGGAAGCAAGTGCTCAACCATTGAGCTATGCATGCTTCCCAGGCCCATACTCTTAATCACATATAAAAAGTCCCATTTGCCTTGTAAGATAACATATCGACAGATTCCAGGGAAGAGGGCATGAACGTCTTTTATTCTATGTATGACATGGGGCTTACAGTGTAATGCATGAAGAGCCAAACTTAAATGCCAATATGGCAGGCCAGTGGTTGAACTGAGAGAGGCAGACAGAGTGTAAACAATGGTGAACTGGAGCATTCATGTTGATTGTTACCACATGAGAACACTGGCTCCATGTTACCAGATCTTACAGCATTTTAAGAGAAGCTAGAAATCTGGATTATGTGAAACCCACTGTTTTTTAAAATGTGACCTATTATCTTAGGTTGTTTCCCCTGAAGCAGACCCTGAATTGAGAACTTGGGTACAAATGGCTTATTTAGGTAGTCTTTCAGGGAAAGGGTATGGGAAAATTAGGGCCAGGAAGGGGAAGAAGCCCACCAAGGTTACAATTTCAGAATAAGTCCTAGAGCTTAATCCCACAGGGGAACTCTGGAATGCAAGTTCTATATCACAGTTACCCCACATGAGGCAAGGGGGCTGTGCTTTTCATACTTTACACTGGTCAGCCATTGCTTAAGGGTCAGTCCAGGACCATTTTAAGCTGCCTGGTATTACTTGGGTGGCCACGAGTGGCAGTGCCCAGGTTAGTTTCATATTTGGCTGGACTTTACATGCCCCTAGATATAGATGGTATTAAACACATCAGAGTGACAACTATTGATAAAAGTATTTGTGGGACTATTTGGCAATCCTAATTCTAAATGCCCTTCTAAATCTAGAAAAGTATGTGTCCTGGTTTGAGGCTTTTGTGGACACCAGAAAATTATGTTCTTAAGCTAACCCATTCCTGTGCATGTAAACCTATTATATGTAGGACTTTTGGTTAGATTCTGTTAAGGGACCTTTTGATTAGATCACCTTTGATTAGATTGCTTTAGTTAAGGATCTTTGATTAGATTGCAGGGTCCAGGGGGTGTCCTAATCCTTTTACTGGAGTTTTATATAAATGGAACACACAGAAAAAGAAAGCTGCTGCCATTTTTACCCTGACATCTAAGAAAGGACTCCAAGAACATCATAGCTGCAGAAATACAGAGAACCCCTGAAAGGCTGAGAAAGAGGTTGGAGGCTGGAATCAACAGAGCAGCCCTAAGCGAGGAGAAGGGAGAGACAAACCTGATAGCCCACAGCTGAGCTCAGGGAGAAAGTGAGACTGGAGGAGAAGGAGGGACCTCTGCAGAGACTGGCTTCCATTTTGTCTTGCCACATGTCAGGTCTCCAGATTGCCAGCAACAACTTTGGTGAGAAAGCACCTCTGCTGATGCCTTGATTTGGACATTTTCATGGCCTCAGAACTGTAAACTTTTACCCTAATAAATCACTATTGTAAAAGCCAACCCATTTCTGGTATTTTGCTGCCAGCAGCTTTAGCAAACTAAAACAGTATGCATGAAATATTATAATAATGTCTTATAGCTCAGTAAAAGGCTTTATGGTTTAGCCAGTTGGGCTCACATTTTATTGTAGAGAGGGCAAGAAAAGTAGAGCAGGGCAGTGTTGGTGAGAAAACTTTTTCCACTTTTTGATCCTTTCTTGGAAACCACCATCCATTGCCTGAGACCATATCTAACACTTGATATTTGTTACTCAAAAGAATGCCATCAGTGCTTTTGCTTCAGTTTCACAAAGTAATCTGGCTTCTTTTGAAAGGATAGGTTTTCTGTGTCTTTTGGGAGTCACAACAAAGATGAAAGTTTTTATCCATGTGTTTGCCACAGCACTGGAAACATCCAGGAGCATTAAGAAAAAATGTTACATGTTAAGATATCCAGCTAAATTAACTAGGAAAACTCAAAGGAAATAAGGTGGTTGATTTTAAAAACATTTTTAAAAACTTTGTGACTCGCACTAATGAAAGATGTTTATGTGGGAGGTTATGGGAGGTGTGGGAGGTGGGGCATATGGGAATCCCTATAATTTTTGTCTAAAATTTATGTGATCTAAGTATCTTTTAAAAAATAAAAAAATTATTATAAAAAAATAAAATAAAAAAAGAAGGTGCCATTGGCAGGAAGGAAATCAGTTATGAATCAAGGTCAAGGTTTGTGTTACTAAGGACTTCAACATCCTGGCCAGCTACTGTTTTCAATAGGAAACATCTAGACTTCTTCCATGAAGCTCTTAAATGATAACAGGGAGAGAACTTGTTCTGTAAATAACTATCCCAAACTGGGCACTCTATTGGATACTGTATATAAATTATCTCATTTAATTCTGTAACCACTTCAGATATTGATAACCAATTTGTACAGGATGATGCTCTGGGAGAATTCAGATAGTAAGTGAGTGTGGTTAGATTTGATTCTTTTAAATAAAACATTCAATCTATTCAAAGTATGAAAAAACAAACAAACAACTTTGTGACTCATTTGCTATTTCTTCTACAAGGATTCCATAGGAATTTTGACTATTAACATTTTTGATGAACACCTTTAGTTGCAAGTTAGCCTATTCATTTTTAGCTGCCTTAACGGGAATGGAAATTAGCATTATAAATTATTAATAGGGCTGCTGAAAATTTGGGAAGCTGATATTTTAATTTAATTTTGTTTATAAAGCTAAATGAAATTGGAAAGAGAGGGCAATTGACTCTTTGTCATGCCCAAGAGAACATGTGGTGTTAGTCTGGGTATAATCTCTTGTGTCTTATTAAAGAAAGATTATATGATGATGCATTGAAGGCTTTGCTCAATTCTGATTGTCTATGTTTAACTTGGTCATAATTATGGGCTCAAAATTTTCTAGATGTTGCAACCACTATCAGTTGCCCAATTAAACAGAAGATTCCATATGGAAATGTTTACCTTGTAAAGTAACATATCATAACTTTTGATTTTTTTCAATCTTTTAATTGGTATGAAACACCAACACCAATACTAAAAGCTACTGTGCATTAATATGAATGGTAGCTCATAAAGAGCCAGAAATATTTGCATGTTAGATTCAAAAGTTATCCATAGGTCAAGAACTGGGTTTATTTTTATAGAGTGTTGTACCGTAAATTACATATTTAATTTGCTAATATCTCTTACCTTATGTCTCATCATTGCACTGTTATGTGTTGGGTCTCAAATACTTTCAAACCTACAGAAAACCATGGCAGATATAGGGGAGGTGACTTAGTCAAGATCACATGGGTTGTTGGCTATTTGTCCTAAAATGGCTGTGGGGTCAAAAGGACAATGGTTTGGAAGCAGGGAATGCTGGATATGATTTTTTTTATTTTTTTTACCCGTGTGTGATAACACATGAGTGTTTTAGCCTGTGGATATCTATTTTCTCATCTCCAAAATAAAGAGTTTGGATGGAGGCAATTTTTGAAGTAACTTCCAACTCTGACATTCTGTCTCATTCTCTGTTCCTTCATTTGGACAGGCTGGAGACAGGTCAGGATGACATCACTGTCTCCTTCCTTGCTCAACTGATTTATCCTACGCTTGTTTGGCCATTTCCCCTCTAATCTTGAAATCTAGGATTTGGAAATCTTAGCCAGTATTGTAGAGTAACTGAACCTTCTAAAGGAGGGATTGGACTTTCTCTTAGTCAGTCAAACTGTCTGTTCCCACTAACACCATGAGCATCATCTTTCTGTTTTCACAGTTGGATTTTCGTTATTGACTCCTGGGCAGTGAAGAAAACTGCTCCCAAGGTACCAGCAAAGTTTCTTTCCTCTGGTCATTTTCAACTGGTATGGGCTTGGTAAGAAACAGGAAGGAACTGACAAGCTGGTCTCTGGAGTACATGGACCATATGGCTTCTTATTCCCCCACAGTCTAACTCTACTAGACAGACCTTATGAAGGCTTTCCACTGGAGTCAGGGGTTAGGGTACATTCTTGTCTTTGGTAATGGAGACTTTCTTCTTTTCTAAGTAAGCATTCTTTCTTTCCGGGGTTGCAGGGCTTAACAATTCAACATCATGTTCAAAGTAATTAATTACATATTCTATTTGTTATATTCCCTTATCTCTTTGGTATTTGCATTTTTCTAGAAAATCTATAAACTCTTTTAGAGCCTGAAAAACTATTTTGCTTTACTCTGTAGAAGATGGAAAGAGAAGAAAGAAAAGGGGAGAGGAGAAAAGAGAAGAAGAAATGAGCCATTTCCATTTTCTTCCCAAGTACTGTTCTTATTTTGGAGTTTTGTATTATGAACGCCATATGGTGTGGGGCATGGAGGAGACAACTAGTTCCCTCTCAAATCCAATAACATATTTGGTGTCTGAAGAGCCAGTGCAGTATACAGTCAGAGGTTACTTGTAGTGTATCCCAGAGAACCCTGGCTTTTACATTCTTGGCTCTGCCTGTAGACATCATTAACTTAGGGCCAGGTATTTGAAAGCTGCATGATAGATACTGTCAACCCTAAGAACATGACACAGTTGTTCAATGTCTATTTCCTGTGCATTGCCTAGTGCTGAGTATTCAAGGGCTTAAAAAGTTTTAATTGAAACAAAATCATTCTCATTTTTAGGGTAGTGTGAAGGTGGCACATACATCAAGGTAATGAGAGAAATGTCAGAAAAATGTAGAGGGAGATGTATCTCCCTAACTCAGGATTTCTTAACCTCAGCACTATTGAGATTTTGTTCAGGATAACTCTCTGTTTGGGGAGTTGTCCTGTGCACTTAGGATATTTAGCAGCATCCTGGTTTACATTCATTATATGCCAGTAGCGTTCCTCTCCCAGGTGTGACAACCAAAAATGTTGTGACAACCAAAAATGGCTTTAGATATTGCCAAATGTCTGCTGGGGAATGTCATTGTTCCCAGATAAGACCACTGCTCTATCTTAAATAAATATTAATTTTACACTATTCTATACCATTTTACAGAATGATTTTTGCTATGTGGAAACAGATTAATCCACTTCAAATCAATTTGACAAAAACCAATTTCCCTTTACTGAAGGATCAAATGTCAAATGACTAATTTGCCAAATTTACCATATTTACTCAACTAATAAAAACTTGTTTTAGGAAATATTCATGGGGAACATATTAAATGAAATTTCAAGAATATATATAATATATTTAATATATATTAATGTTAATATATATTAAGAATATATTAATGTGAATACATGAATACTTATATTCATAAGAAATATTCAAATTTGTTGAACATGTTTAAAAGTGATATCCTTAAACATGTTTTTGATAAATGACTAAAACTGGTAAAATATCAAATTGGTTTTTGGTGAATTGGTTTTTAGAGAAGCAATGTCAGTGAATTGACTTAGAATCCTGCTTTAGTGTCCCCATGGCAACCAGAGTGGTGATGTCCTTATAAAGGGCCCTAATGACCATGAAAGTGACTCAGCTGACATGTTAAGAAGATGAATCTCTTGAGAAAGATTGGGGGAAAAATTGGGCAGATGGTGTCATTTCTCATTGTTGTAAAGAAAACTGGATTCATGTTTTACATATGGGTTCACAAAGCTAACATATGTATCAGAGGCATTTTTGAGTTAATGCCATGGTTTCTGTGCCTGCATTAATAAAATATCCTGGCCATTAAACTGAGGTAATATGTAGTACTTTCTCAGATGGAACTTTCCTTGCTTGGCCTCCTTAATTGACATGATCTTTATAATTTGCTCTTATTATAATGTGTTTTGAGCTGTGTAAGAGAAGCCATGCTATAGTATACTTATTATATTTCAGTTAATGTTGATTTTACTTTAGAAGTTGATGAGGGAAGAAGTGTAGTTGAGCAGATATAGGAGAGGAGAAAAGAAATAGCCCCAGATTCTTCTTGCTCACAAGAAGTATTATAAATAAGAGCAGGTCCAATCCTTCCTAAGGGATTTTATTTTTTCTTTTTTGAAAGAGGTTTCGCCTGTTTGACAAAACTTGGAGAATATCTTACACTTTGATGTTTATTGATTTTCTCACTCACCAGAATGGTGCATGTCTAGAACTGGCACATCAAATATGCTGCTGATTTCCCACTCATAACAGACATGACTAATTGGTCATGGCACTCTTTCCTGGTAAGACATGATTCAACTTCAAAATCTTTCTCATCACAGTACTTTTAGTAGGCACTAACAATTGATCAGAGTTGGCATATGAGGTAAAGTTCATTTATCTTCTCAGATGTTTGGAGAATTGTGCCAATTATCACTCATAAGTTATCATCTAAGAATTCTCAGTTTTATAGCACTCACAAAATTTCTGTCAAACCCAAATCCTTGTATTTTTTAGTGCCAGTTTGGGGCATATACTTTGGAGTACACTTGGCTGAAGATTAAATAGTTTGGAAACTTTTCCCTGGTAAAGCATTTTGTCTTATTTTTTTCAGAGTACTTTGAAAATCTCAAATCTTTTAGACACAGCACTTTAAGCACTCAATAAATACTTGCTCATTTGACTTGCTTCAGCTTCTCACATCATCACCAATGATAAATGGCACTCAGAAGGTACAGTTATGTACAACTCAGTCCTCATTTTACTGAGAAATTTGACTGTTTTGCTCTTAAAGGGAGGTCAGAAAGCCCACTTTTGGTGGAAAGATGTAGAGGCAAATGCCAAGTGATTATTGTTATGTAACCTTAGAATTGGTCTGCCATGGTACATTGCTTCATTATATTTTACTTCACAGAGGACAGGTTTTTAGGAACTTGGAAAAATAGTCCTTATTAGTTTAAATTACATTGAAATCTCTCTTTTACAACTTTTACCAAAATAGATATACCCATGCCTTGCTAATTCTTATATTCTATGTTTCCTCAATTGCCCTAGAACATTTTCCCTAGACATGCCAACTGCACTTGCCTAGTTTTATAATCCTTTTGAAAGAAGGCCAATATCTTCTTTAATTTGTATGCATATTCATTATATATACACATATGTGCAAATATTTAAATATTTATGAATCCCATGAGATAAGTTAATGGTTTTCTCAATAAACTTATGTCTGCTATTACTCTGCCATCTGTCCACTTATTTATTTATTTATTTAAGAAATATGTATCAAATCTCCATTGGAGATAGGAATAGTAATAGGTATTTTGGGATAATAAGAAATATGTTACTGGGGAATTGTGGCATTCTTTCTGTGCTGCTAGATGCAGAACCAACCTCAGTACTCTTTTGTTAAAATAACAACAGTTTAGTTTTCATCTCTTAACTTAGGGTCAAAAATTGTAATTATGCCTCTGGAACCAGAAAAAAGTTCTATTTTGATAGTCTTAGATTCCATTATCTAGGTAATATCTACATCGATACTAGTGTCATGATCAATTAAAATGTTTTATATTCTCACAGGAATTGCTGTTAAGCAATATTCTTTCTTTCCTAACCTTGTGCAATTTTATTTTTAACCAAGTGCAGTTTACTTTACCCTCATAAAACTTCATATTAGTTTTAGTCTTATTTTCAAACCCAGAGAGAAAGTTTTGAATTCCTTCTTTGTTGATGTAAATCTCCAAAATATTGGTCTTCTAAAGATTTTATAAGCATGCTTTAATCACATATAAACATGTGGAATAGGACAGGGCCAAACACAAGCCCTGATGCACTATCTCTTCACTCAGGCATGGATTCCCCTAACTCTGCCAGCACCTAGCTTACATTTCTCCACTTTATCTCTAAACTTATTTTGAAAAGTTTTGTCATATGTTCTAAGACATTCTCCCTTATCTACTCATTTTGTTCCTTAACATTGA
Organism: Cabassous unicinctus; assembly: GCA_029593785.1. NCBI lineage: Eukaryota > Metazoa > Chordata > Mammalia > Cingulata > Chlamyphoridae > Cabassous > Cabassous unicinctus. The sequence continues at coordinate 12,096 of JAQZBX010024634.1, forward strand.
AAATGAAATTGCTTTGTAATAACTTCAGTTTAGACCTGGGAACTGGCCATTTCCAGTTCTCATGATGAGGCAAAACATGTAAGAATCTAGAAAGATAAATTAGTTAGTGTATCAAAGCTGGATTGAAGATGAGAGAAAGGGAAAAAAAAGTAACACTAGAAGGGAAGCCATTGATACAATTAAAGCAATAAGTAATGAAAGCCCAAACTAATGGGTGGGGAGTAAAATTGGAAAGGATGGACAAAATGCAAGGAATACTGGAAGGAAGAATCAATAGAGCTTCTTGACCCTGAAAGGATATAGCAGGATACCAGAGCCAGAATAACAGAAATGAAGGTCTTTGAAAGAATACCTAATATTCTAATATGCACAGGTTGTGTAAAGAGATAATCTGAGTAGTTTTCATAACTTCATTGCATTATATATTTTTGCAGCACTTAATATAGAACAGGAGACATTAATTATTAATGTGAATTCCATTAGAAATAGCAAGTACACATATACACAGACTACTCTTTCATTCATGATATATTACTTCCCAACTCTCCACTTAACCTTTTCTCACCCCACCTCTTTTAATGTTTAAAACAAATGAGTCTACAACCCAGAATGTATGGTAACTGAAGCTTGGGCAAGAAATTGAGGTTAGGGATATAGAGGATACCTGAAATCATACAGGGACAAAAGTAAAAAGAGGACTGAAGCAAAGTTTATATTGGTCAGTGAGCTAGGAGAAACAAAATAAAATGCAAGGAAATCAGGCATGGTTTCTGGTAGAAGAAAATGGTCAACCATGCAAAATGTTGCTCATATGAGGTGTTTGAGTTTATTTAGAGTGGTAACTTTATAGAATGATAACTCTACAGTCTGGTTATAATAGATTTAAGAAGATAAATAACATATTACAAGGATAATGACTGGCAACAAAGAAGTGGATTAGAGAGATGGGTGGATTGCTAGGTGTTGGTAGAGCAGCCACATGACACTGCTTATAGTTTTAGATGGGTGAGATGTGAGAATGTTTGAAGGCAGAAAGAAAAAAGGTTGGTTTATAGGAAGAGGTTGGAAATACTAGGGATTGCTTGTGGCATTTTGGGGAAATAAGATTTGGTATTGAAAAGAAAACCAGAAATTTTATCTTCAGGAATAGAGGAGGGAAGCCTCTTTCTCTGAGACTAGGTAAGAAGGACAAATATGAAAATGAGTGGAACTGACTAAGAAAATGGCAGAGAGCTTAGAGTAATCACTTTCAGAACTTCCCATGAATGATTCACTGATTTGAAATTTGATCTTCCAATACTCACTTATTAATCTTCTTGTTACTTTCATTTAGGTATGATGGTCAACACCATTAATTTATCTTTTTTCAAACCCTCTAAAAACACCATTACATACAGGTATGAATGGGAGCTTAGGCAGAGTCCTTAGTGGAGAGGTCCTAAATATGGAGTGACTTAAGGGATACTAGAAAGGATTCCTGACCCAGAATATTTTTTCTATCTGCATGATAGAGAATCTAAAATTCCACCTTTAAGAATTTATCTTTTGTTTTACCAAGTGTTTTTTAAAAATACAAAAATCCCTTGGAGGTTTAACCTTTTAAGTTTGGCCACAAGATGTTATTTTAATAAATATTTATTTAGGATTGTATTTATCTTAGAATCCATTCTTCCTTCATTCCTTACTTTTGCTTAGTTTCTTTCCTTTGTTCCTTCATTCCCTCCCTTCCTCCTTCCTTCCCTCCCTCCCTCCTACCCTTTCTCCCTTCTTTCCATCCTTCCTTCCTTATTTTTTTCTTTCTTTCCTTCCTTCCTTCCTCCTTTTCACAAATAATTATTGAAACCGTATTATGTGCCAAGTACTATGTGAGATTGGGAACACAAAGATGAATATGACCTCTCATAATCTAAAGAGGCACTTGAAATCAATCCAGCGATGGTAGGAAATTAATACTATGGAGGTGTGCTGGGATCAATGCACTTAAGTTCAGGAATTTTACTGGAGGGTAAGAAAGAAGGTTGATGCCATTTGGAACATGCAGCACTACCTACGGAGGGATGGCTTGGGAGGAGGACCATAGAAAGCAACCATGGGAGTCAGAGCATAGCTCCTGATGGTAGGAGGATGCTAAAGTCACAGAATGTATTAAGATATGTCCTGAACTAACACAAGAAATTTGAGTAATGAGCAGGTGGATCATAAACCATAATGTCTAATTGGGCCTTTTTTGCCTACCAGTGAGCAATTAGCACACAACACTAAGTGAATCCAACACAGGGTTAGATTGAAATGTTTCAATAAATTATGTGTCTGCTTTCGAACAATAGGATCATAAATTTGCCAAGCTAATTTTGGAAGCCAGAATAGGCTACATAAATCAGTTTTATCTGGGAAGGTTTAGATTTAATCTCAATTAATAATGAACTTCAAATGGGATGTTGTCTTTCCTCCAGCATTTACACAAATAAATATAGATCATTTATATTTTGACTCAACTCCAAGACCCTCACTGTTAGGACACTGGGATTATTGTCAATGGCAAGCACAAAAGGGTAAAAGGAAGAAGGAGACTGGGAAAATGACTTTAAATCCAGCATTTTTTTTTGTACTAAACACTTCCCTTCTGTTCAATTTTATAATCATTCTCACAGAGCTATTAAATGTCATGTTTGGAGTAAATGTCATTAAAAATCCAGAGGCAAATAAGAAAAATAACATCTGATTTTAATAAAATATCTTCTGAGAACTGCACAAACTGGTGGAAGAAGAATTCTCTGTACCCAACTACACACTCCCAAGTCACCCTCCCCTTAAACCTTCCTCTTAATTCTCCAACAAGATATCTAGTGACACACTTAAACAATGAAAGACAACAATCTCACTGGCTTAGAATTTTATTAGCTGCTTTAGTTATGAAGGCAGAGAACTATGTTTTTCCAAAAATGTCCTCCCTCTGACATGATGCAAACCATTACCCAAATTGATGATATGAAAATTTGTACATGATATTTAGAAATTGCATTTTTACTGGATTTCAGCAATGTCCTGGGCAATACTCAGAATATAGAATTGGAGTTCTCTAATTTTAGAGGCTTTTTAAGGGCAAAATGTTTGTCCCAAACCCACATTAATTTATGGTGAGAAATAATTTTTTGGTTGCTTTCAAGATTCCTGCAACATTTAGATGATCTGCTTAATGAAAAAAATCAGGTCACTTCTTTGTTGATGGCCCTTTGAAAATAGTGATTTAATTGTGCCACACAGTCACAGGTTTAGAAATATCTTAGATCCTTGTTTTCTGTTAGATTATAACTTGATTTACAAGTTCAATTTAATAATGATAATACCTAATTGCTTTAATTTTTTCTTCAGATCAAGGATTATCATAAACCTTTGAGAATAGGGAAAAAGGGACAAATATTCATTTAATACTTTCTTTCAGGGACTTAAAAATAATTTATATCTTTATATATTCACTTCATCCTTTATGAAAATAATATAATTTATCAAGCACATCCTATGCGACAGATCCTATGTTGAGAATATTCCACACAATGTCTCAAAATCTCTCAACAGCTTTGCAAATTAGGTATTATTAATTACCTTTTATAGGTAAGATAGCTGGAAAATGACAGAACTAGAACTTGAGTTCAAGTCTGCTGTCTCCAAGGCCCATGCTTTGAGCCAATCAAATGGTATCTGCTACACAAGAATTGGTGATTGCACTACTTTTCATTTAGAAAAAAAATTTCTGTCACATCATGTACAACACTTCCATTAGTAACACCACCCATTACACTATAGTGGATATTCTGGGGAGCTGGTGCAGGAGGGCATGCACATTTTTTGAAAATCAGCCCACCCAATACCCACATCAGAAGCTCCTCAATAAGCTGAAAACCATTGCTATATAAATATCATCACAGCATTATGAATTTTTATTATGCAGTTCAATTTAATCATGGATCTATATTTAAAGGATCACAGAAAGGACATTTAGGCTCCTCCATAAAATTACTGCTGAAAACATTGCATTGCAACATAAGAATCCTTGTAATCTTAAGAATCATTTCGATGCAGTCTTCATAGTTTTCAATTCCAGGAAAAGTAGTCTTTCCTGATTAAAAGAGTACAAAAAGTAAGAATATTAATAACAAAATAACTCTGAAGAGAGTAGTATGAAGTGTGGTAAAAAGCTTATCAAGGACAGAGACGAATCATGCTACTATGCTCTGGTTTGTGCCTTGGCTCTCAGAAAGCTCAGATTTATATTTTGTATTAAATTGCAACACTTATCTTTATCTTTGGTTGCCTGGTAAAAATGATCTATTCTTTATTTCCTCCCATAATTTGATGCTTAATCTTTTGTTCTTAATAGAATGTTCTGTTTACTATGTCTTAAATTTTAAGCTCTCTCAAATAAAATTTTTACATAAAAGGACCACAAATTGTACAATTAAATTTGAAGCAGCTTCTGCTATTTGTTCCATTTAAGAATGCTCAAATCTCTAAGTATTTTCTGACAATTCCTTTGCATTAATTACCCATACTGAATTGTTCACTATTGTTTATTTCTTTTTTAATTTTTTTAAAGTTTAAGTTTTTAATTAGAAAAATGTAGATTTACAGAAAAATCATGCAAAAAATGCAGTAGGGTGGGATAGTGGTGGAAGGAATATAAAGTTGGATCATACTGATATGGGCCCACTAAGCAGAGATTTGGATTCAATATTGTAGCTCAAGGGATCAGAAAGGGCTTTTACAGTTTTCTCAGGTGGTTGGCTGAAGCATGAACCAAAAGGTGGCCTACAATGCCTGACGTTCAAATGGCAAAACTCCTAGGGTATGTAGATGAGCAGATCCAAAGGCTTAGAGACATTGGAATTTACTGTTTAAGTCTTGCTTACTCACCACAGGAATGTCCAGGGGACACACCTTTCACCAGGTCTGTGAGGAATAAATTTGTGAGACTAAATCCATCATCCCTGAAGAGCTCTGTGATTGCTCTTCTATGTATGCTAGATATCACTGTGGGAACTGCTGTCTCTGAACTTGGATGTTTAAACACAATGAGAATGATTGGATCCCAGATTGGCAGAAGCCAAGTGGCAGCGCTTAATCACCAAGACAAGGTGGGCCTGGTTATCATAAGGGACAGTAGATTCAAAGCAGTAACCAAATAGTGTGATTCACTGAGACCCATGGCATTGGCTAGTAGATCATAGAGTACTTAGAAGTGAAATAGATGGCAGTCTACTAAATTCCTACTTCATCTGTGTAAGTAGAAGAGTTCCAGGTAAAGTGAACAAAAGTCTAACTTGAATTACAAAAACTGAGTCACAATTCCTTAATCAATTCCAAAACTTGGGAGAGTTTTCAAGTCCAGAGCCCCTTGAATGAGGGGAAGACCAGGTTATTTAAAAATTGATACCATTAATCTTCCTCCCAGCCTTCCCCAAAGAGATCAATGGCCTTTTACCAGAGTAGCTGGGCACTGGGAAGAAGGAAATGATCAGAAGTTTGGGGGATTATTAGACACTGGCTAAGAAATGACATTAATTCCAGTAGATCCAAAACATCACTGTGGCCCACCTGTCAGAGTAGGGGCTTATGGAGATCAAGTGATTGATGAAGTTTTAGCTCAGGTCCATCTCACAGTGGGTCCAGTGGGTACCCGGACACATTCTGTGGTTAGTTCCCTAGTTCCAGAATGTATAATTGGAATAGACATGCTCAGTAACTGGCAGAATCACTGCATTTGTTCCCTAACTTGTGAAGTGAGGGCTATTATGGTAGGAAAGACCAAGTAGAAGCACTAGAAATGCCCCTACCTAGAAAAATAGTAAATCAAAAGTAATATTGGATTCCTGGAGGAATTTCAGCAATTAGTGCCACCATCAAAGACTTGAAAGATGCAAGGGTAGTGATTCCCACCATATGTCCATTCAACTTTCCTATTTGACCTGTGCAGTAAACAGATGGATTTTGGAAGATGACAGTGGGTTATCATAAACTTAACCAGGACTTGACTCCAATTGCAACTGCTGTTCCAACTTTGCTTGAGCAAATCAACACATCCTTTGGTACCTGGTACGCAGCTATTCATCTGGCAAATGCTTTTTTCTCTATTGCAGTTACTAAAGACCACTAGAAACAGTGTGTTTTCAGTTGGAAGACCAGAAATACATCTTCACCGTCCTATCTCTGGGATTTATCACCTCTCTAGCCCTATGTCATAATCTAGTTTGCAAGAAACTTCCTCTTATCACCCTCACACAAGACATCACACTGATCCATTATATTGATTTATCATGTTGATTGGACCTAGTGAGCAAGAAGTAGCAACTACTCTAGACTTATTGGTAAGTCATTTGCATGTCAGAAGGTGGGACATAAATCCAACAAAAATTCAGGTGTCTTCCATCTCAATGAAATTTCTGGGTGTCCAGTGGGACATCTCAAGATATCCCTTCTACGATAAAATATAAGCTGTTGCATCTGGCCCTTCCAAAGACCAAAATAGAGTGCAATACCTAGGTGGCCTCTTTGGATTTTGGAGATAACATATTCCTCATTTGGGTGTGGAACTCCCACCCATTTACTAGGTGACTCCAAAACTGCTAGTTTTGAGTTGGGACTGGAACAAGAAGAGGCTTGTTGCGAAGCTGCTCTGAAACTTGGGCCATATGATCCAATGGTGCTGGCAGTGTCAATGGCAAACAGAGGTGCTAACTGGAGCATTTAGCAGGTGCCTATAGTAGAATCACAATGCAGACCCTTAGGATTTTAGAGCAAAGCCATGCCATCCTCTGCAGATAACTACTCTCCTTTTGAGAAACAGCTTTTGGTCTGTTAATGAGTTTTAGTAGAGAATGAACACTTAACTATGGACCACCAAGTTACCATGAGACCTCAGTTGGCTATCATGAACTGGGAGTTGTCTGACCATAAAGTTGGGTGTGCATAGCAAGACTCCATCATACAATGGAAGTGTTATATAAAATACAGGGCTCAAGCAGTTCCTGAAGGCATAAGTAAGTTACATGAGGAAGTGGCCCAAATGCCCATGACCTTCTCCACTCCTGCCATCTTACCTTCCATTTCCCAGCCCATAGCTATGACATCTTGGGGAGTTCCTTAAGGAAAACTGATTGAGGAAGAAAAATGTGGGCCTGGTTTACAGATGGTTCTGTGTGATATAAAGGTACCTCTCCTGAAAGTAGACAGCTGCAGCACTACAGCTCCTTTCTGGGACATCCCTGAAGGTTAGTGGTGATAGGAAATCTTCGCTGTGAGTGAAACTTTGACCAGTGCATGTGGTTGTTGATTTTCCTTGGAAGGAGAAATGGCTGGAGGCAAGTTTGCATACTGATCCATGGGATGTTGTTAATGGTTTGGCAGGATGATCAGGGACTTGAAAATTGGTGACAAAAATGTCTGGGAAAGAGGTATGTGCATAGAGCTTTCTGAGTGGGCAAAGAGCATGAAGATATTTGTGTTTTACATGAATGCTCACCAGAGGAGATTTCAGCAGAGGAAGATTTTAATAATCAAGTGGATAAGATGACCTGTTCTGTGGATACCAATCAGTCTCTTTCCTCAGTCACTCTTGTCATTGCCCAGTGGTCACATGAACAAAGTGGCCATGGCAGTAAGGATTGAGGTTTTGCATGGGCTCAGCAACATGGACTTCTATTCACCAAGGCTGACCTGGCTACAACCACTGCTGAGTGTCCAATCTGCCATCAGCAGAGACCCAAACTCAGTCCCTGATATGGCACCATTCTGTGAGGTGATCAGCCTGCTACCTGGTGGTGTGTTGATTATATTAGACCACATGATATTGTTTGCTTGTAAGATTGTTGTCCAGCCATTCACTTTCAGCCTCCTTGAATCCCTGGGTCTAAGGTGGGTTTCTTGTAGACAACATATAGATGAGTCGTATTTCTTTATCCATTCTGCTAATCTGTGTCTCTTGACTGGTGACTTTAATCCATTAAAATTCAATGTTATTACTGTCAAGGAATTACTTACATTAGCCATATTTTCTTTGGGTTTATGTATGTCACATGCTGTCTTTATTTCTCTTTTTGTTCTTACACTATCCTCCAACTCTCTCTCTCCTGTTTCTTCCTTTCAACCTGCAGAACTCCCTTTAGTATTTCTTGAAAGGCAAGTTTCTTATTGGCATACTCTCTTAGTTTCTGTTTATCTGTGAATATTTTGCACTCTCCATCATTTTTGAATGCCAGCTTTGCTGGATAGAGAATTCTTGGCTGGAAGTTTTTTTCTTTGAGTACCTTAACTATTCATACCACTGCCTTCTTGCCTCCATGGTTTCAGATGAGAAATCAGCAGCTGATCTTATTGAACTTTCCTTGTATGTGATGGTTCTCTTTTCTCTTGCTGCTTTCAGTATTTTCTCTTTGTCTTGAGTATTGGGCAGTTTGAAGAGTATATGTCTTGGAGAAGGCCTGTTGGGATTTATACTTTTTGGGATGTACTGCAGTTCACGGATCTGTACATCCATGTCCCTCAATAAGGTTGGGAAGTTTTCAGCCATTATTTCCTCCAACACTCCTTCTGTCCCCTTTCCCTCCTCTTCCTCCTCTGGGAAGCTTATAATGCATATGTTTATGCATTTTGTGTTGTCATTCAAATCCCTAAGTCCCTTCTGGATTTTTTAAAATCTTTTTATCTATCTGTTCTACTATCTGTTTGATTTCAGATGTACTTCCACATCACTAATTCTTTCCTCTGCCTGTTTAAATCTAGGATTATGTGCTTCAGTTCGTTTTGATTTCTTGGATTGTGGCATTCATCACCATCATATCTGTTATCTTTTTATGTATGTTTAAAATTTCTTCAGTATGTTCTTCCAGTGTCTTCTTAATATCCTTAATCTCTTTCTTCACTTCATTAAGTTGGTCCATGATATTTGTTTGGACAGCTTTGATTAGTTGTTCAATGTTCTGCACCTCTTCCTTGTTTTTAGTTTGTTCATTGGACTGGGCCATGTATTCCTGTTTCTTTGAATGGTTTGTAATTTTTTTGTTGCCCTTTGGTCATCTTTTTATCTTGATGGGTTTATTCAGTGGAATAGCTTCCCTCTTTATTCTAGGGTTTATTTAATTGCTGTTTTTGTGTGTGTGTTATGTTTTCTCTTTGACACTTTGTTGTTCTTATTCTATTTCATTGCTGCTGTCTATGTTCCCTTGAAGGAAAAAATTAGGGCCATAAAAAGTGAAAGAAGTAAGCAAAGTAAAAGGATAATAATAATAATAGTAATCATTAGAAGAAGAACCATATAAGACCTTGGAAAAAGAATATTTAATGCATGTAAGCAGTGTAGAGTAATAGGAATAAAAAAGTGGGGTACCAACAATGAAATGGGAATCCAAATAGAAAAAAATATGTAGAATGAATTAAAAGGCCAGAATAATATGGAGAGTGGAAAAGGGAAAAGAAAAGACCAAAAGAAAAAAAGTTAATAAAAGAAAGAGAACAGGATAGATGAGATAGAAATATAAACCAGAAAAATTAAGGACTAAACAAAAAGAGGTAGAATGTAAGTGCAACAATAGAAAGCAGAGGATAGAATGATGAAGGTAGGAAAAGAGATAGCATTGGTAGACAAAATTGGTATACACAGAAAAGAAGAAATCAAGGAAGAAGAAACACAGCAACCAAGCATCAAGCCAGCAGGAATTTATGTCTTCATCCCACTCCCTCCAAATCGATGCCCTGAAGCCTCCTACTCTGTGGGTTCCCAAAACAGCTCACTTGGACAGGATCTTGCCTTCACTCAATTGTTTGTTTGAGAGAGATCCATCTATGTTCCTTCGTGAAAAAAAAATGAAGACCAGAGAAAAGGAAAGAGATAGGAAGACAAAAAGAATAATAGTAATGGTAATAGTAAAAGATAGGAGAGAAACCATACAAGATGTAGGAAATTGAAAAAGTAACATGAGTAAGAAGCACAGAGGAATAAGGTTAGGAAAATGGAATAGAAACAATGAAACAAGAAACAGAATAGCCAAAAAATATATATCAAATGAATTAAAAGGCTGGAATGGTAAGAAGAGGGGAAAAGAAAGAGAAAAGAGAGAAAGAAAAAAGTAAAAAAAGAGAAAGTATACAGAGGAAAAAGGAGAGAGGGAGAAATTCAAACAAGAAAAATTGGATACCAAAGAAAAGAGGTGGAATGAAAGATCAACAACAGAAAACAAAAGATATAAAATGAAGGAATTAAAAGAAATAGCATAGGTAGAATAGATCAGTAATCAAAAGAAAGAAAGGAAAAAAAAGAAATATAAACAAGTAGAGAAAGAAAGGAAGGGGATACAAAACAATCAAGAAGCAAGACAGCAGCAACTTGTTTTTTTAAAAAAAGGAGACAGAAGGAAAAAAAATAAACATGAATAAACAGCCTTTTCTCTTAGACCCCTAAGGATCTTCTCAGGCTGCTGGTGTTCCTCAATCACTCACCCTGCAGCCTGCCCTCTGCAGGTTTTGAAATGGGTTTTAGTGAGTAAAGTAAGGGAAATAAAAGAAAATGAACTTTTTTCTTCTTTTTTTAAATAAGAGATTCAAGAAAAGCTAACACAAAGAAAATGTCTATATGTTCCCTGTCATAAGGTTTCAGCTGGATGCCTGATAACCAGGTGAATCAGTTCTCAAGGAATAGTGAGGAATCAAACCAGGGACCTCATATTTGCTAGGCAGGAGTTCTTCCACTGAGCTATTCTGAGTCCTTGGGTTGATTAGTCTTTTAGAAGGCTATCTGCCCCTTTTCCCTCAGGCCAGTTAGATCCCCTGCAGTCAGCTGGAGTAGTGCTGATCACTGCCTGTCTCTGCCTCTTCACTCATGTAATTTGTCTCTTTACCTAGGTGTCTGGGCATGACCGCCAACCTGAGGTGATTTCCCTACCCCTCTCCCTGTCCAGCTGGGGTCCCTTCCAATATTCAAGGTGGGCTCAGCAGACTAAACTAGCCACAGAAAAATCACTCTCCACTCTCCCAGACCCCTCTTCCTTGCTGGGGCTCTGCTGTCACACTCCTGTTTAGAGAAGGGGACTAGGGTCTCCACCTCGCCTGTCCACCCTGAGGGCCAGGTATGTGTGCCTTTTCCAGCCACCAATGAAGCCACCCCCAATTATTCCTGGCTTCCCTATCTGTCTAGTACCCTCCTAGATGACTCAGAGCACCTTCCCATGGAGGTAGACATTTGTTCTACTCTAAGTTAGATATAATTCACGAGGAGTTATGCCCTCGCTTAGTATCTCCAGGGTGGATGAGGGGAGCCCTTCCCGGCAGCTGGGATGTTTAGTAACTCACAATTACTTGTTTTGGCTTCTTCAGGTCTCTGACCCTCACTCTTCTGAGAGTTGGTAAGCAGTGTACTGGTTTGCTGTGCCCCAAAGCAGGTCCCCATGACAGCCTCTGGCTTTTCTTTGTTGTTTTAGTGAGAGCTAAGACTTCTATTCCTAACCCATTGGCCATGTTCCTACAATCCCCTTGGATCACATGGAAAGGGCAGGATTTTGTTCTAACTGGCATAGACACAAAGTCTGGATATGGGTTTGCCTTCCCAGCATGCAATAACTTTTGCCAAAATTACTATCCATACACTTACAGAATGCCTTATCTACTGTCACGGTAGTCCACACAGCATTGCTTCTGATCAAACAACCCACTTCATGATAAATGAAGTGCAAGAATGGGCACATGCTCATAGAATTCACTGTTCCCCATCTTCCTGGGCCATCTGGATTGATAGAATGGCAGAATGGCCTTTTGAAGACTCAATTATGGTGCCAACTTGGTGGCAATATCTTTCAGGACTGGGGCAATGTTCTCCAGGATACTGTACATGCTCTAAATCAGCATGCACACTTTGGTGCTGTTTTTCACATAGCCAGAATTCATGAGTGTAGGAATCAAGGGGTAGAAATGGGAGTAGCACCACTCACTATTACTCTTCGTGATCCACTAGGAAATTTTTTGATTCCTGTCCCTGCAACCTTTAACTCTGCTGGTGTATGGGTCTTAGTTTCAAAAGGAGGAGTGCTTCCACCAGGAAATACAACAATGATTCCATTGAACTGGAAGTTAAGGCTGCCACTTGGCCACTTTGGGATCCTCATACTTCTGAATCAACAGGTGAAGAGGAAATTACTTTATTGGCTTGGGTGACTGATCTTGACTGTCAAGGGAAAATAGGACTGCAACTACACCACGGAGGCAAGGAAGAGTTTTCCTGGAATACAGATCTCCTAGGGTATCTCTTAGTACTACCATGCCTGTGATTAAGTCAATGGGCAACAGCAACAACCCAATCCAGGTCAGGACTTCCAATGGTCCAGGAACTTCATGAATGAATGTTTGGGCCACCCCACCAGGGAAAGAATACCATGGCCAGATGTGCTTGCTGTGGGTAAAAGGAATATGGAATGGGTAGTGGAAGAAGGTACTTATAGATATGAGCTACAAACATCTGACCAATTACAGAAATGAAGAAATAATCATCATGAATATTTCTTCCTTGTTCTATTGCATGTTTGTATATATAAACAAATGCCTTTCTTTTCTTCCCTATCCTATTCCCTTATCCTATGACATAAATTGTTTTAGCTTCATGTCATAGTGTTTATTTATTTATTTATTTATTTTAAGATTTATTAATTTTATTTTATTTATCCCCCCCTTGCTGCTTGTGCTGCTGTGTCCATTTGCTGCGTGTCTTCTCTGTGTCTGCTTATCTCCCCCTTGCTGTGAGGTCTTGCCGCATCAGCCCACGGCGCCGCGCAAGCCGACCTGCCCTCACAAGGAGGCGCCGGGAAGCGAACCCGGGGCCTCTCATATGGTAAACGGGTGCTCTATCCATTGCGCCACACCTGCTTCCTGCCGTGAGGTTGCTGCATCAGCCCACCGCACCGCTCAGGCCGGCGTGCCCTCACAAGGAGGCCTTGGGTCGCGAACCCGGGCCTCCCATATGGTAAATGGGGGCTCTATCCACTGAGCCACACCTGCTTCCCTGTCATAGTGTTTAAGTTATAGGATATCATATTTGAGAATGAATTTTATCAAAGACTTGCTCCCCATTCTGGGGAGAGTTAATGCATTTCTGATTGTACACAGCACAGTTGAGTATTGGTAGGAAAAAATATGACTGTTATTGTTTTATTTCGAGATTAAGTATGGTTTAAGGAGATGTGTATGGTTGCCAGGTTGGCAAGTAGTAAATTGTGTTAGTTAAGTTCATATGTCAAGTTACATAGGTACTGGTGGCTGCTGTTTGGACAAGCAAGCACTGGCCTGATTCTTATTCTGAGGATATTTCATGGATTTAAATAATCAGTAAGTTGGTTGCATCTTTGGCTGATTATACCTACAATCAACTGAGGAAATTTTCTTCAACAATAACAAAGTTCTCATCCAATCAGTTGAAAGATTTCAGCAGTCAGAAGGGATAATTTCCATGTCTACTTCAGCCAGCTTCTCCAGGGGAATTCATTAAAAACCTTCTTCAGAGTTTCCAGCTTGTGGACTGCCCTACAGAATTTGGACTTGCTCATCCTCACAGATGCAGGAGACAATTCTTATATAAATCTTGTATATATATGTTGGTTCTCTTTCCCTAGAGAGCCCTGATTAATATGCTTCCCATTCCCTACCCCTATCCTGGTCCCTGGTAACCTTTATTTTAGTTTTTGACTCTATGAATTTTTTTATTCTAATTATTTCATATCAGTGAGTTCATATAGTATTTGTCCTTTTGTACCTGGCTTACTTGACTCAACATGATGTCCTCACATTTCATCCATGTTGTCACATATATCAGAAATTCATTACTTTTTAAAGCTGAATAATATTCATACATCTGTTTAAAAACAGTTTGTTTGCTTCCATATTTTGGCAATTGTAAATAAGGCCACATGAACATCAATGTGCAAATATCTGTTTACATACCTGCTTTTCTTTCTTTTGGGTAGATATGTAGTAGTGGGATGGCCAGGACATGTGATAATTCTATACATAGCTTTCTGAGAATCTGTCAACCTGCTTTCAACAGCAGCTGAACCACTTTACATTCTGACCAACAATGAACAAGTGTTCCTATTTCTCCATATCCTCTCCAATACTTGTAATATTCTGTTTTATAAAAATAGTAGCCATTCTAGTGGGTGTAAAATGGTATTACATCATAGTTTTGATTTGCATTTACATAGAGCTAATGATTTTGAGCATATTTTCATGTGATTGTTGGTCCTTTGTATATCTTCTTTGGATAAATGTCTATTCAAGTTTTTTGCCCATTTATCCCATTTATTAATTTGGTTGTCTTTTTGTTGTTGAGTTGTAAGTTTCCTTTGATTATTCTGGATGTTAAACCCTTATCAGATAGATGGTTTCCAAATATTTTCTCCCTTTCTGTAAGCTGTCCTTTTACTTTCATGATGAAGTCCTTTGATGCCGAGGAGTTTTTAATTCTGATGAAGCTCATTTATCTAATTTTCCTTTTGCTTGTGCTTTTGGTGTGAAGTCTATAAACCATTGCCTAACATGGAGTCCTAAGAATGATTGCCTGTTTTCTTCTAGGGGATTTATAGTTTTGGCTCTTATACTTAGGTGTTTGATTCATTTTTGAGTTGATTTTTGTATATAGTGTGAGGTAGGGGTCCACATTCTGCATATGTTTATCCAGTTTTTCCTGAACCATTTGTTGAAGAGACAATTCTTTCCCCATTGAGTAGACTTGGTACTTTTGTCAAAAATTATTGGCCATAGATGTAAGGGTTTGTTTATGAAATCTCAATTTGATTCTATTTGTCTATATGTCTGTCCTTGTGCCAGTACCATCTCTTTTTATTACTGTAACTTTGTAATAAGTTTTAACATCAGGGAATTTGAGTCCTCTAACTTAATTCTTCTTTTCAAGATGATTTTGGCTATCCAGAGCCCTTTACCCTTCCATATAAATTTGATGACTGGCTTTTCCATTTTGGCAAAAAGAAGACAGTTGGACTTTTGATTGGATTGCATTGAATCTACCCATTGCTTTGGGTAGAATTGACATCCTAAAAATATTTAGTCTTCCCATCCATGAACTCAGAATATCCTTACACTTATTTAGGTTTTTAAAAATTCTTTTAGCAGTGTTTTTTAAAATAGTTTTCTGTGCTTACATCCTTTACATCATTGATTAAATTAATTCCTAGATATTTGATACTTTTAGTTGCTATTGTAAATGAATTTTTCCTCGGATTATTCATTGCTAGTATACATAAACATTACTTATTTTTGGGTGTTGATCTTGTACCCTGCCCCATTGCTGAATTTATTAATGACTTCTAGTTGCTTTTGTCCTGGATTTTTCAGGATTTTCTGTACATAGATTCATGTCATTTGCAAATAGGGAAAGTTTTACATCTTCCTTTCTAATTTGTATGCCCTTTATTTCTTTTTCTTGCCTAATTTCTCTGACTAGAATTTCCAGTAAAATATTGAGTAACTGTGGTGGCAGTGGACATCTATGTCTTGTTTCTGATCTTAGAGGGAAGTCTTTCAGTCTTTCACCGTTAAGTATGCTGTTAGCTATGGGTTTTTCATACATGCCCTTGATCACGTTAAGGAAGTTTTCTTTTATTCAGTATTTTCTAAGTATTTTTTTTTTTCGAGCAGGAATGCTGAATTTTGTCAAATATCTTTTCTGTATCAATTGAGATGATCACGTGTCTTTTCCCCTTCATTCTAGTAATGTGGTATATTATGTTAATTAATTTACATATGTTGAATCACTCTTGTATACCTGGGATAAATCCCACTTAATCATGCTTTATAATTTTTTAATGTGCTGTTGAATTCACTTTGCTAATATTTTGTTGAGTATTTTGCATCTATATTTATAAGTGATATTTGTCTGTAATTTACTTGTGGTATCATTATATTGTAAATTCAGGTGATGTTGGCTTCCTAGAATGAGTTAGGGAGTGTTCCCTCATTTTCTTTTTCTTTTCTTTTCTTTTCTTTTTTTTTTTTTTTTTGTGTGTGTGGTAGGGTTTGAGCAGGATTCATGTTCATTCTTCTTGGAATGTTTGGTAAAATCCACCAGTGGAACCATCTAGTCCTGGAATTTTATTTTTAGGGGAGGTTTTTGATTTCTGATTCAATCTCTTTACTTGATATTAGTCTGTTTATATCATCTATTTCTTCTTTATCCAGTATAGGTAGTTTGTGTCATTCATATATTCTTTTGCTTCAGAGAATAACTTAACACCTCTCTCTCCTTCCTCTTACTCTCAACATTTCCACTTCTAGTATTCTAGCCCAAACCATCCTCATTGTTGTAGTATTGAAAGTTCCCTAACTGATATCCCACCTCCACCATTCTCTTTTCCTGACAATCGTTCTTCTCTCCCTCCTGCATATAAATGGGCATTGATCACCACCATATTCCACTTTCTGTGTACTTGTGTTTTAGTGATGAACAAGATAGACATGAAGTTAGACATTGAATAAATAATTCTAAAAATGTGATGACTACTGCAACTAAAATACACAGTGATGCTCTGATATAATGCAATCTAATACAAAGTTTCTCAACCTTGGCATGATTTGTGCTGAATAATTCTATGTTGCTGGGGGCTTTCTTATGCATTGTGGGATATTTAGCAACATACCTGTACTCTACCCACTATATGCCAGTAGCACTTGTACCCAGTTGTGATAACTAAAAATATCTCAAACATTGCCCCCAAGGCCAAGATTGCCCCTGATTAGAACCACTGCTCTAACTGTAGTCTGTATGGGCTGGTGGTAAGTTTAGTGTAGAAATGTTTACCTTTCAATGTGCCATTTGTATGGAGAGCTGAAGGATGAGTAGGGATTAGCTAGTTAAGAGAATTTGGAAGGGAGGGGGTAGAAGGCTTTCAGTTTTCTTGTAGCTAAACAAATACCATTCAAAGAGTTGGCTTGAATAACAGCAAATTATTGGCTCATAGTTTTGAGGCTAGGAGAAGTTCAAAATCAAGGTGTCATCAAGGCAATGTATTCTCCCTGAAAACTATGGCTTTCTGGGCTGGCTGCTGGTGATCATGGGTCCTTGGCTTTTCTGTCACATGGCAGTACACACAACAGCCTCTCCTGGCTTCTCCCTTCTCTTCTGGGTTCCATTGACATTCAGCTTCTGGCTGCTCCCTCTCTTTCTCTCTCTCTGTGACCTCCCCTATAAGGGCTTCAGTAATAGGATTAAGACCCAACCTGATTCATCTGGGCCACACCTTAATTTACATAATATTATCAAAAGGCCCTCTTTATAAGAGTTCACACCCACAGGAATGAATTAAATTTAAGAAAATGTTTTCTGGGTTACATGGCTCCAAACCACAATAGAGGCCTTGGAGTACAGGTGGGGTCTCATTTTACCAGGAAGAGAGCACACACAGTCCATGAAAATACTGTAAGGTGGAAATAAACCTGAAATATTCCAGGACATGATAGAATAACCTATGACAAGTACATAGAGTGGCTACTCCCAAGGCTGAGAGATGTGTCCATCCTGCCATGTCATATAGACAATGCTCAGAGCCAGAAATATTGGATTCAACCAGGATAATGGCAGGAGTTGAGAGAAAGGGGAATGTGGAAGGAGGTGTGGGGGGGGCGAGGGCGGTACGGAGGCTCTAAGCGCACTGCCCAAGAAAACCGAGGTGTGGACACCGTTTTGGCACCGAATGCCGCAACCAATCAGGAGCGGACGCCTTTGCAGCTACCGCAGCCAATCAGCTGCCAACATCTGTAGCAATCTCTCCTTGCCGTGTGCTTCAAGATGGCCACCGCAGCTCGGCACCACCCCCTTTCTAGCATATACCTTATATGGACATAAACCCATCCCAACCAATCAGAACCCGCCCAGTATGCCTTACCCTTCCCCTGTTTCAC
>JAQZBX010024635.1:0-30035 GCA_029593785.1 Cabassous unicinctus
GAAGCAAAAAAAGAAACGCTGGGGAGAGTCAAGGTGAGATTGGCCAGAAACCAGGAACTGAGGTGGCGCAAGTGAGAGGGTTCTTCTCTCTCACATCGGAGGTCCCTAGGTTGGAGTCCTGGTGAAGCCTGGAAGAGAAAAATGAGAAGAGAAGGCAAGAAACAGACACAGAAGATCACCCAGTGAATGGACAAAGACAGCAAGCAGGAAGTGGGGTGGGGGGACACTCATAGAACTGTACAAAAAAGAAAAAATAAAGTCAATTAAAAAGAAAGAAAGAAAGAAAAAAAAAGCATGTTAAGGAACATATACTGAATATTTGCAGCGGTGATTATAAAAAAGAGAGGGTTACTTCAGGATTAAATATAGGTTGTAAATAACATTGTTTTCTTTTCATTCTCTTAGCCACTACAACTGGTCAACAGAGCTGGTTTCCTGGGCCTATGAAGAAATGATGGACCTATACTCTTGAGAGAATATAGAATTTCCATTCACTGTAAAGTCAACTTCTCTCAGAGATCTTTCAAAAAATACTCTAGTGTTCCAAACTTCCAGATATGACTATTAGATTTATTATAAAGCCATCATATTAAAACAGATTGTAATGATGCAGACTGATAAATTGGCCCTAGAATAAAGAACCCCAAATAAAACTGATCAAACTTTGCTATGTGTCAAAGTTTGCATTAAAAATGTCATGAAAAGAGTATGGATTATTCAATAAGTGGAAAATTATTTTCCTCAAAAAAAAGAAAATTAGACTTTGCTTTGTACCAGTTACAATTTCAGAAACAATAATGACATAAGCATGAAAAACCAAAAATTTAAAAATATTGGAAAAATATAGAACGTTTTTATAATAGGAAATAATTTTAAGCAATGCAAACAAAGAACCAGTATAAAAAGTTTGATATGTTTGAATTCAAATGGAAGAAACATGGAGGAAATATTGCATATTTAAAAAGAAGTATGTAACTTCTTAAAATAAATGAGAAATAAATGTAAGCACCAAATTTAAAAATATGCAAGACAAATGACCTGAAAAGGAAATTCACAAGATTAATTGATATTCTCATTAAAATATGGAACTATTATATAATCAAATATATAAACACATAAATGTTTGCATACAGAGAGATAACACATTACAAAGTAATCTATTTTTTAAGGGAAAAGAAGTTTTGATTAAAGAGTTGAGAAGAGGCATCACATACTGGTAAGGATACATGAAGCTTAAAAAGGAAATCTTCTGAAGACTTTGACATCTCCTTCAAAAGCCTTATGAAGATTCCATTGTACTGGAAGTCATTTAGAGAGATCATCTGAAATAAACCCCAATGATCAAAAAGCCTTATGGGGATTCCATTGTACTGGAAATTATTTAGAAAGAAAATCTGAGATATACCCCCAAAAACTTCCTTGGTGTGTAGTCTATATAAAGGAATAAAAACACAACTGCTGTGGTTGACAGATTTCTGCAAAATAGTTTGGAAATTATTAAGCACTGCCAAAAGTAAGATGTTGCTATAGCATGTGGTAAATCTGTCTTCCATAACTTTGCACAAGCATGAGTACAAAGGGTGGAATCATCTGTTTGTTGCTGGTTTTATAGAATAATAACAGTGCCTGATGGTTTTGTCTTTGAATTTCTGTGTGTGTGTGTGTGTGGTTTTTTTAAATTCCATTGATATAACACTGTAAACTCTAGAAATCATTGGACACATTCCTGCAACTTCCATATGTGAACTAAGAAAGCCAAAAATTACTCAATGACAGCGATTTGTCAATATAAGATGCTCATTAAAGTATCGGATAATAAAGATATATTACTTACCTGAATCCAAAAAAGTGTGCCTTATTTAACAAACAATTTTTTATGAATAACTTCCCGTAATGCTCTTTTAACATCTGTGTTCCTCAGGCTATAAATCAAAGGATTTAACATAGGACTCTGAAAGATTTAAAAAAAACAGCGACAATTTTCCCCCATTCTACAGATGTCTCACAAGGGAGCCTCAATTACATGCAGAACAGAGTTCCATAAAAAGATGGTGACAGCCATCAGTTGGGACCCACAGGTGGAGAAAGCTTTGCACCTACCCTCAGCCGAGTGGATACCCAGGATGGCTGTGAAGATGAAAATATAAGAGATGAGGATGATGGTTAGAGAACAGGTGAGGTTGAAGCCAGCAGCAACAAACATGGCAGTTTCTTTGACATACGTGTCTGAGCACGCGAGGACTAAGAGAGGTGGGTCTGCACAATAAAAGTGATTGATCTCATTGGGTCCACAGAAGGACAGATGAAGCATCAGAATGACCTGCACTAGACTGTTAGCAAAGACATAAATATAGGGAGTAGTGACAAGGAAAAGGCAGATAGGTTTGGACATTTTGCTCCCATATAACAAAGGCTTACAGATGGCCATGTAGCAGTCATAAGCCATTACCGTAAGCATATAATAATCTATATCCTCCAGGGCAATGAAAAATTAGAATTGTATAAAACATCCAGTGTAGGAAATGGTTTTTCTCTTGGATAAGAAGTTAACTAGCATCTTAGGAGTGACAGTGGTGGAGTAACAGAAATCTACAAAGAGAGGTGACTGAGGAAGAAGTATATTGGAGTGTGAAGTTTTGGGTCAATTCTGATTAACAAAATCGTGCTCATATTGCCAATTACTGTGATAAGATAGACAGCTAAGAATATCACAAAAAGGACAGGTTGCAACTCAACTTGAACTGTTAATCCCAGGAGAATTAACTCAGTCATTGGTCTGTAGTTTTTCTTTAACATTTCATTTCTTGGCTTCTTATAAGATCTGAAGGCAAGGAAATAAAATTCATTTCTATGTTCATTTATCCTTTATTGCCATGTTGTCTTCTGATATTTCTTACTATTCTGTCAAAATTTTGATTTTACGTGACATAAAGAACCAAGTAAGCATGTGATTCATATTTTATACATCTAAATTGATTAAATGTTTCTTATATATAAAGGTAATCTTGTTATTTACTGTCACCTTTTCTGGCATCCTTTATGATATTTGTCCATTTCCAGTTTTCTTGGCTATTTGGATGAAAGCATTGTATTTCTTTGCACTTATAATCCTTTTACTACAGCATACCTTTGGATGAGGTATCTAAAGTATTAGTCTTGAATGTTACCTATACCATGCCTAGCTTAATGGACTTAGGCATAAATGGACCTGAAATATGGAGCATATCCTTATAGAATTGGGATCTCCTTTCCTGCCTCTCTGAACAGAAGATCCTCTCCAAGCTGTTTCTCCAACTTGCAATGTATGTCCATTTTTTTCACTCTTGTCCACCTCAGTTGGCCCTCTTATCACCAAATCTTACAATCTTTTAAGAGACACCTCAGGATCTCCTCAGTTTTGAATATTTTTTTTTGCCTGAAGGGGCTAAAATTGATTCAGGGGGATGGAATTAAACCTTACTCTTTTAATGTATAAAGCCAATATAGATATACACAGTCCACAAACAAATACACATATGTATATATGTATCTATCTATAGCTACCTCTATCTCTCTCTAGAGAGAGATATGTTTCTAGATTTCTATATATCTATAGGTAGATATAATTTTCTTGGGGGAGCAGTGTTGATTACAGAAAAATAATGTATAAAAAGTCTCCCTTTTGGGACTACAATGGAACAAAAACATTGAGAAACAATGCCCAGACTATGATGCACTTCTAGTAACTCTACTTCAGCTACTTCCTTGTAATTTAATAAAATCTCTATAACATGAATACAACTTAAATTACTTAAAACACGCAAAAGGTCACAGTCATATAACAATGATGTTAACCAAATATTCAAGATGGTACTTAAGGTACCATGAAGTACATCTCCCAACATTTATCTAGGATAAAAGTAAGCATAAGAAACCATCAAGGAAAAATCTACATCCTTCTTTAGTGACACATAATCAGGTATGACAATATTATCCACACTTTTCAAAATAATCACATTGGCAAGTTTTGAAACAGGTAACTTTCTAAAGTATTTTGGAAACCTATCACCAAACACTGGTGTCCATTGTATTATCCCTACCTGTACATGAACACTTTGGACCTAATGAATAAGATAAGAAGATACAAGGCAGGTCAAATATGACAATGGAGCCAAAATTATTTTGTTTTATATTTTCTAAAGCTCCTAAGTTCCAAGTGAATTTTATCATAATTGTCAAAGAGACAAAATACCCATTTAGTGCCAGAATGAAGTAATAGCGAAATTTATTGGACCTTACCTCATGTTTCCTCTACTTGTTCACTGTCTATTCCTCATGATTTACTAAAATGCCAGCTTGTTCACATCACTTAGATTCACAAACCAAAGTTGTACAGATTTCCTTGGTATTTTTAATGTCTCTTTTTTGATATATTAATAAAAATTAAAATAATTTAACATTTCCGTTAATTACATTTTTATTGTGAGTAAATGAGTAATGCAAGCAAATGACTTTTCCAGATAATTTAACTGAGGACTTTATGGTAATAACATTCATTTAAAGAAGCAGAACACAACAACCCTCATGGTTTGATCAAGGGCACCTCAGAGAATAGTGTTTGCAGGTCGACAGTATTGTCTCTAGGGAGTTTCAGACTTTGTGGTCCTAATATCCACCTTCACCCTTGAGCTCTCTCATGTAAGTGCTCTTTGCCACTGTCAGTTCCCCAAAGCATCTAGAAGACAGGTCTTCAACTTGAACAGGGGCGCTGTCTGCTTTACATGTAGTCATGGATAGAGTTGAAGAGAAGAAATAAATTTAGTGAAGGCAACTTCATAAAATACATTTTAATTAACATTAGCCTGATTAGATAGATAGATAGATAGATGATAGATTATGAAAGCAAAATTGGACAATTCATCATGTAATGATTACAGCACATTACACAATATTATGCTTATAACTAAAAAGAGTAGCCTTGCTTAATCAGAAGAAAACAGGAAAATTATTGAATACCTTCAATGCCCTTATCTTTGCTAATGAATTAACAGAGAATGAAAATGCTTATTGAGAGTCAGCTGAATGCAGCAATTACTGGGAAACATTTTGGACCAGAATAACTCGGTGGAAATTCCTGCTCTCTAGTTTCTAGGTGTGTGTCTTTGGACAAATTATAACCTCTTTGCCTCAGTTTCCTCATCCATATAACATAGTTAATAATAGCAACTGCTTCCATGAGTGTGAGGTAATGCAGGTAAAATTATCTAAATATGTGTGCCCCATGGTAAGCAATTAATAAGTTGTTGCTACTATTATTATTGGGTGACAGAGTTAGGTCTAGTGCAGAAAAATTTTCAACAAAAATGAGTGACTGCTTATGGTCAAGAATTCTGTCTAATCAATAGTTATAGCCTCAGCATCACCTACAGCAGTGCTTTCCCAGTTGGAGGCAGTAAATAATTGTGGTTTGAATAGGTTTTCTCTTTGGTCTAGATCCCTTCACATCAAGTGAAGATCATTCCATTTTACATTTATAAATAACCATAGTATGAGAATAAAGTATGATAAGTTACTCATTTTAATAGAGACATGTATTAATTCATCAGAATATGAATTTCAGTCTTTTGTTTCATGTTTATGGGTTAAAGATTTATTTCTAGGTTCCAAAATCTAAAAATATGTTTTATCCTACCTGATAACAGAGAGTGATTTCCCAGAGACATCATGGTCATGGAGAACCTGAAGTGTTTATAACCAAGTTATCACATAGAGATCAAATCCCTATGGTTCAATTATTTCTAGAAGAAAGATGCTCTCCTATGAACACCTAATTTTGGGATTAACACCTCTGTTAATCCCAAAATCATTAAGGACATGATTTTTACCTTCTTTCCAATATCCATCAGGAAATTAAATCTCCTATGAATGGTGAGGTAATGGGATTCATTATTTATTTTACTTTACACTTAAGTATCATGATATTTTTTGACTTGGGAAATATTAAGTACTTTGGTTTATCACTTGCAAGAACAGATAGTATATGGTATAAGGAGAAAGTTTTGGATTCTGAAAAACCATTGAAAGATCAATTAATTTTTGGTGAACTTGGACTAGCTATTTACTGTTTCTGAGTTTTGTACCTTAACCTTTTAAAAGAAATAATTATACACAGGTGTGTTTATTGATAATAAAGGTGATTTAGTGATTCTTCCCTTGTTCCTCCTGATTCCATTATAGATCTATTGAATATTCTTCTCCTCCTTGCTGGTGCACCTTGAGTTTAACTCCTAGACTGTATAAAAAGGGGTCTTTTGGTGCCTAGTTTCCAGGTGAATTTGCCAATGGTAGATGCCATCAGGATTTCAGAAATGGGAAGGAGAAAAGTCAATTTTTTCTCGTTCTGTTCGTGCTTCATTATGAAGGTTCTAGAATAACTGCATCCCTCCAAGGAGAATTCATGCCAAGTTGTATGTTGGGAATGATGGTGGCAAGAGACCTTCTTCCCATTCCAGCTCTCACTGGACTCTAGTGAAGTATTCACTGCCTTTTCTCCTTCAGACCGAGAAGTGGAAATTGCTTTTTGCAATTAACCTCCAGGTGCTTCAATTTCATTGCCTGATTTCTTTAATCATATTCCATTGTCTGTCTTTTCATTAAACTCTTTTCAGCTAAACCATCTGAGCAGAATTTTGTTTGTAGCCTTGTCCATGACTAGGGCAGTGTGGCACAGGTTAGCTCCTCAATAAATGTGCATTATGAGTAGCAATAATAATATAATTGCATGGGAAACGGATGTAGATCAAGTGATTAGGCTCCCAACTACCACTTTAGAGGTCTTTGGTTCAGTTCCTGGTGCCTCCTAAAGAAGACAGCTAGCTCGCATGACAAGGAAGTGGGGAGAGCTAACACAACAAGATGATGCAACAAGAGACACAAGAAAAATAACATGAGTGACACAGAAAACCAGGAGCAGAGGTAGCTATGGCAGATAGGCGCCTCCCTCCTACATCAGAAGTCCAGGGTTCAGTTCCCAGCGCCTCCTAAAGAAACAAGGAAGATGAACAGACACATCAAGTAAAAACAACAAGGGGGTGGGGAAAAATAAGTAAATAAAATATATTTTTAATAATAATAATATTACTGTGATGTCAATTATT
This sequence comes from Cabassous unicinctus, assembly GCA_029593785.1. Classification (NCBI taxonomy): domain Eukaryota; kingdom Metazoa; phylum Chordata; class Mammalia; order Cingulata; family Chlamyphoridae; genus Cabassous; species Cabassous unicinctus. The sequence goes on from JAQZBX010024635.1 coordinate 7,137, forward strand.
GTTTTTGCTTGTTTTAATTTTCTATTTGTAAAAAAGCTTTAGATTATATAAATGTTACATCAAAATATAAAGGTTTGGGATATTTCTGGACTCACCATTGTTGGAGTTTAAAGGAGCCACTGAATGACCCTCCTCTGGGACTCTGAATTATTTACAGTCTACACATAGGAGTCAGACATTAAAATTGCTAACAGGATTGCAGATAAACTTGTATTTCAGAATGTCTTACACTTAGGCTCTTGTTCTCCTTTCTTCTGACTTGAAATCACTGAGAGCAGAGAGACTGGATAAACTCTTGCTCAGTCCTTCTCTATTTGACCAGTCTCAGTCACATAGAAGAAAATGGGATATTTTGGGTTCAGGTGTGCAGCTATGATGACCCTTTTCATGATCTCACCAATCTCCATTCACCTGACTGAGAGAGAGGCATGGTGGGAGAGGTTGTAAGGAGAAGTGCTTGAAATATCCTCGAAAACCTTTTCCTCTGGTATAATTTAACCCTATCCCACTATCCTTTCTAATCTGCCTGAGACTCCTCTAGATGCATCCTCATGAACTAATTTAATTTAAACCAATCTTGATACTAGATCCCATTTAAGAAATTTAAGAAATAAGAAGAAATAAGAAGAAATGACCTTAGGTCATTATGAGATATTGAGATTATGAGATATGAGATTATGAGATTATGAGATACTGAGGTTATGAGACAAACTGTTACCTATGTAAAAAGACATTAGGTTTATAACTGTCTTGCCACCATCAATGTTTACTTATTCTTTCACCATATCTTCAGCAAACATTGATTCAGCATCTAAAATTATGTGCAGATCTCTACAGGAGAAACCAGATTAATCCAGATAATTCTGTCTTCAGAACATGTATGATATAATAAAAGAAATAGAAAAGATAGAGAAGGAGGCAAAGACCATAAAGGAGGCAAAGAAAACCACAAGGTGGAAGGAAAACTATTCCAGCTGAGGAGGTGAAAACCTCTGTTATGGAAAATGCTTTGTGATTATAAAAACAAGAATACATTCATAACTGCCCTGAATTTTACCCCAGTATACAAATTGTCATAATGTGTTTTTTCATTTTCCAAGTGATACTATGCACATCTAATGATTAACTCATAAACTAAGATTCTGTCCATTCTAATGTGACTTTTGTAAACACCTCCAAAGGGAGGCACAATGATGACTTATGGTTGATTTATTGATGAATGCTTCAGGGATGAGGGTGTCAAGTTTAGCCATTTAGGTATAAATCTCCCCACATTTGAGAGTTTCGGGGAGGCTAAGAAAGCACTACACCTTCACAGGTACGTCTGTCTGTGTGGGGACCCAGGCTCCCCCCTCCAAAGTCAAAGACATAAGTTAAAGGTTAACAATTCTACCCAGAGAGGAAAGTATACAGATGGCTGAATAAAAAATAATCTTCTCAAAGCAGTAAATATCCTTGGTAAAAAAATCACCTTCCCCCATATGTATGCTTCATGTGACCCTAGCAGAAACTCTATTCCCATACTGTGCTGAACATCCTTGTTCTGAAACTGCGTATATCATCCCTCATTTTACTGTCTTTTTTCAGGTCACTATCTTCATTATCTAAACCACTGCCAACAGAGAACCTATGCTGTCCATAAGTCCCAATAAAGCTTATTCCTGACTCAGCACCTGGTGTGTTCTTTGCTGTCACAGCTGCACGAACTCTCACCCTTCAAGAATTGGGTTGAAACACTAGGTAACAATGAAGCCACTGGTGACATCACAAAGCTACAAGAAATAACAAAGGTGGTGATTTGGCAAAGTTACCTCATGATCCTTACATAGATTCAACTGAACCTTGCTTAGTATCTACTGTGATGTGGGTTCTCATCCAAGTTCTGGAGATAAGGCACAAATAAATTCCCTGCACTCATGTAGCTAAAATTGTAATGGGAGAGGATAGATAACAAACAGAAAAATAGATAATAATTGTAGGATGTGATAAATTATATGATGTAAAATAAAGCATGGTTCATAATTACTGAATAATTTGAAATGGAGCTAATTTAGACAGGTGTCCAAGTAATACTTTTCAGAGGACTTGTAATTAGAAGAGAGATGTAAACAAAATAATGAAGGGAGTTACTCAATGCTTTGGAGAAAAAGCATACTAGGCAGAGGGAATAGCAAGCACAATAGCCATACTAGGCAGTGTATGCAGAGCATGTTTAAGAAACAGCTAGAAGATCAATGTGGCATGAGTTGGACTGAAGGAGGAAGTGATGGCTGGTGGAGCATACCCTGTCCCGTTTTTCATGACCCACACTGCAGAAAAACAGCTCTTTCCCTAAAATAGTTCCAAAAATTTCCATTTCTCTTTCTGCCTCTATCTTGGCTCTTATCAAAAGCCTATGGAAGGAATTTATTGTTTTTAATAGCTCCAGCAAGGCCAGAATTAATTAACATATCAAAAGATATTCAGAGTTAAAAGAACTTTAACCTAGGAGAAAAGTTTGCCTAATTGAATAGTTAGAGTAATGGATATGGGTCAAGGGATTTTGCTCTCATCTACCATATAGGAAGTCCAGGGTTAGAGACATGGGCCTCCTGGTGAAAGGCAAGCTGGTCCATGGGCAAGATGGCCCTAGTGGAGAGCTGGACCACACAGAGTGCTGGCCTGTGCAGGGGTGCTGGCCCACGTGGGGAGCTGGTGCAGCAAGATGATGCAACAAAAAGAGACACAGAGGAGAGACAATAAGAGAGAGATGAAGTAGACCAGGAAGCTGAGGTTGTGCAAGAGATTGAGTGCCTCTCTTCCACTCCAGAAGTTCCCGGGATCGGTTCCCAGTGCCGCCTAAAGAGAAGACAAGCGAGACACAGAAGAACACACAGAAAGCAGACAGCAAGCGCAAAACAACAGGCGGGGGGTGTGGGGGTGTGTGGGATAAATAAATAAATAATAAAATTGTGAAAATCACATTCACTGAAACTGCCACATACTAACCCACTAAAATAAGTCCTCCCTTCTTAACTTGTTAAACTTTCACTTTCCTTGTTTAAAAATAATGAGGGGCTTATCTAACCCAAAGATAAATTCCTGCTTTCTTCTTTCCCCATAAAATTATGGAGACTAATGAAGCATGCACAGAACTTAAAATGATCCTGAAACATAAAATATCCTGCGTGTGTAATCAAGGTGGGCAAGAACCACAGAACGAAAATACCACACCTGAGAGAAAGCAAGATGTCTGATGTCAGGCTACAAACTCACTCCTCAAGATAAATGGACTCATCAGCCAATAAGAATAACCAATTGCATTTCCTAATTTGAATGTGAGCATGACCAATGAGAATAACCAACTTGCAATCATTAATTTAAACTAGCCACAACCAATGCACCAATAGCCCTAATATCCCTAAACCCACCATCCTTTGTTTAATCCTTCACCTTTCCAGCTCAGGAGACAGATCTGAGTGAACTAACTCTGCCTGTCTTCACAGGGTTAGCCTTTGCTAAATCAACAAGTTTTCTTCTCAAAACCTGGTATCAATTGATTAATTCTGAACACATCAGGCAAGGACTCACTCACTTCAGATGGAAACTTACAACTAAAGGAAGGAATGATCGATAGATAGATAGAGATAGATAGATAAACACAATTGTTTATATCAAACAAAATTAACTTCATTGCCAGAAATAGAGGAATATTTAATATTTAGTGTCTTTAAGACAAGAAGATCATAAATCAGTAAGGACATACACTATCTGAATAATACTATTAATAAAAGTTACCTAATATACCAAAATTAACACCCAAAAGCTGAAGAATGCACATTCCACTCAAGTATATGTAGAATATTCAGAGATATTGGCCATTGGTGATCCATAAATTAGTTTCAATAAATTTTGAAAGATTATCATCAAAAGGAGCCTATTTTCTGTCAACAATGGAATTACTTTTGAAATCAATATCAATAAAATATCTATAAATCCCCAAACACATGTTAATTAATCACATGATTCTTTATAACCAAGAGTTTAAAAGAAGACACTAGAGAAATAAGAAAATAATGCAAACTGAATGCGAAAAAGAAACTATCAAAATTAGTAAGTGGCAATTATAGCAGTGTTTTGGGGAAATGTAGAGTTTTAAATATTGACATTAGAAAAGAAAAAATATCAAATAAATTATCCAAACTTTCACTTTGAAAAACTAAGAAAGAAGATAAAATAAACCCAAAGACAGCATAACTATCAAAGTACGTTTGGAAATCTGTTAAATAGAAAACATATAAAATGAAAACATATACAATGAAAAAAAAAGCAAAATTTAAAAATTGCTTCTTTGAAAATTTACAGTAAATTTATAAATCCTTTATCAGGCGAACCAACATAAGAAAAAAATATAAGAGAAAACACAAATTACTCATTGACAAATTGGAAGAGATATTTGAAAAGATAGTACAGGCTTAAAAAAAGATATTGGAGATATTATAAACACCATTATACTACTATATTTCCAGGAAAAATTAAATGGAAAAACTACTTTGAAAGACCACAAAAATTAACTGACCACACTTAAAACAAGTAGAAATATGAAGTACTCCATATCTATTTTAAAAATGAATTCACACAATAAATTTTCCCCCAAAGGAAACTCCAGACCCTGATGATTTCACCAGCAATTTCTAACAAGTATTTAAGGAAGAAAGAGTACTCTCTTTATCAAACCCTTTCAGAAAATGCAGGGAGTTAAGACACTTCTCAATTCATTATATAAAACCAGCATAATCCTATTAATAAAACCTTGACAAAGACACTACAAAAGATAGGAAAATTATGAAGTAGTTACTCTTCCTAAGCATAAATGAAAAATCTTACTTATATTTCAATAAATTTAATCCATTAATAAAAAGGGTAACAGACCATTACAAACTGATTTAATCTCAAGAATGCAACACAGTTTTAATACATTCCACCACACCTAAATTCATACTACCGTGATGTGTTAAATATAACCAATCCCCAAGATGGGAGCAAGTAACGGATATCTGCTCTCATGATTTCTATTCAAAATTGCACTATCAGTCTAACCCAGTGCATGAAGGAACTAAAAAGCAATAAAAAATCATAAAGATAAGAAAGCCAAAATAAAATTAAAAAATAAAGTCTTAATTCCCAGACAGCATGAAGTAAATCTCTGGGAATATATAAAAGAAACAAACACAAATCCTACTAGAATTAAAAAGGGAGATTTGCAAGGTTGAAGGTCAGAAAGACCATATTCAATACTTATTATATATTTTAAAGCAGCAACATACATACGTATGGACTAGAAACATTTATTTATGGACTAGAAAATGAGTCATGAAGTTTCTCAGGACCGTGGGCGAGAAGGCTTTGCTTTGAGGTGAACACGACACGCCATGTTTAAAACTTCTGTCCCCAAGATGTGCCCTCGGCCCAGAAGTGGGTGGCCCAGACCCAGAGGAGTTTCCTGTCACTGCAAAACACTATGGGGTGCACAGGACCCCGCCTGCCATGTTTACGGGCTCAGTCCCTCGACAGTATTGTGGCTCTGCACCCTGCGCCTAGTGCATAGCGCCCAACCTTGGGCCCCACCCAATCCCTTGTCCCCGGGCTAACTAATCTGCTGTGTCTGGGGCTGCAGAGGCCGAGTCTGGGGACTGCTGTGGTACAGCCCCACGGGGGAGTAAGCACTGGACTTACAAAGGTATAGAAAACAGCTATTATTTTGGTTTCCTCAACATTCTTATCTTTTGGTCCTCTTACATACATGCAGAAGAGTGTCCCATAAAATAGGGTGACAGCCATCATGTGGGAACCACAGGTGGAGAATGCCTTGTGCCATCCTTCATTTGATATGATCCAGAGGATGACAACAATAATAAAGGTGTAAGACACCAGCATGATGGTTAGGGAATTGGAGAGGTTGAAGCCTGCGGATATGAGCATGGCATATTCTTTGACATAAGCTTCAGAGCCAGAAAGTTTAATGAGCCGTGGGTCAGCACAGTAGAAGTGGTTGATGACTTGGACCTGCAGACCGACAAGCGGAAGGTCAGGATGGACTAGAACAGACCATCTGAGAAGCCATAGACATAAGGAAATGTGGCCAAGCAGATGCAGACTCTCCTGGAAATTTTCACACTGTAGCGCAATGGCCACGTAGCAGTCATAGGCCATTGCTGCCAGCATGTAGAGCTTGGTAAGGAGGAGTACGATGAAAATATAACACTGTGTAAAGCAGACAGCATAGGAAATGGTCTTCCTCATTGAAAAGAAAGCAGGCAGCATATGTGGAGTTGCTTTCAAGGTGTAGCACAAGTCCACAAATGCTAAGTTAGTGAGGAAGAAGTACATGGGGGTGTGGAGGTTGGAGTCCACTCTTATTAACACCATTGTGCCCAGGTTTCCTAAGAGGATAACAAGGTAAACAACCAAAAACAACACAAAAAGGAGAGGCTGGAGTTCTGGATGATCTGTAAGTCCCAGGAGAATGAATTCGGTTATTGCACTGCCATGTTTAATGAGCATTTCCTGAGAGTCTATGCTCTTGAAACAAAGAGAAAAAACAAGATAAATAAGTATAATATATGTTAATATCAGTCAAAATCAAATTCTCTAAATCTGCACATGTCATGCAAAGATATATCTTCCTGGATACTACATAAACAGATTTCATACACCTGCTAAGTCATTATTTTATTTTCCTTTGTATTAAATTACTTGTAGATTTCTATGTGTACACTTTGTAGATTTCTATGTGTGCACTTATACCTATAAGTTTGCTGTGCTGATATCTATACCAGTACCTAGTCTATACCTCTACCTGCAACTACACTATTTACCCATACAAGTGTCCTACATGTCCACTGTCTACTTGGAATCTTCTTTGCCTCTCAAAGTCTATTTATGTACAAGTCCTTGTTCATAGGCTTCTCCTTTGAGAGGCATTTCTGATTTCTTCCCTCATACATGAGACAGTAAATTTATTTTTTGTTCTATGCTTCTAGCTTCTACATATATTTACCTGTACTGATTGCTCCTCTGCATAAATCAATAATCAATTCATCAAAAGTCAGGACAATGTCTAGTTCATTATCATACCATGACTTTCTAACACATACTTATTTACTGGATTAAAAAGTAAGAAATTACAAAGTGGCATATGTTTGAAAGAATGAATGACCTACCTTGTTTTCCTCAGCTCTGTATCCCTGTTGAACTTTCCATGCTGTCATGCACTTAGGAAAATCTAGGTCTTTGTGAACCTTAGTGTGCAAATCAATCTCTTGGGAAATTTGTTTTCAAGCAAATTCACAGACAGTTAGTTTCACAGTATCATATGTAAGATACTGATACCTGCACATTTAACAAAATATCCAGAAGATTCTAATGTAGTTGTTCTCTGGAGAGACACAATCATTTGGTTTAAATGGCACATGTCAAATAAAAGAACAAAGCATCTTCAAATTAAATGAAGTAAACACCTAGAGTTTTGAAGATGGTAAATTGCAATGACTTAAGGTGGTAGTAAAAAAAGAAATGAAGTTATTCATAGTGAGCATTTAAGATATTAAACACATCTTGTGCTTATCCAGAGCTATTACTCTTAACTCTTCCTTGTTAGCACTCTTCACATGACAAACTTTTGCTAATTGCTTTCTTACTTTCTCTCAAGCTGCTTTTATTTTTGGTCTTTCTGTCATGCTTAAAGTCTGTTTCCAGGCTTCTCAATTCTTACCTCCTTTAAAATGCATCACAAACATGTTTTGGAAAGTCAGGAATGATGTGATGATTTGAATCTATGTCTGCAGTATCCAAGACTGTAATTACTTAATGAACATTTGTTGAGTAAATTCATAATAGTTACTGCTGAAGTATATAGATCATTAAAAACATAGCAGGTTGTAATTTCTATGCTCATTGCATGCAATAAAAGATTTTATCCTCAAAAAATACTCGATGGTAGATTCTATCATTACTACTATTTTATAAATGACAAAAATAAAGTACAGAAAGATAAGGTAATTGGGCCATGACCACACTTCTAATGAGCATAAAATATGAAACACCAATTAATCAACTTACTTGAGAACCTTCTTTTTTAGGTGCAGCTGCAACATATTGCCTCCTTAAACTTGATATTTTCCCAGAAATACCATAAATGGACACAGAGGGCCCTGAGAAATAAAATAAGAAACAATTGGGTCAAGTATAGGATGGAATCTTGCCTAGTGTAATGTAATGAAAGAGAGTTGTGTCACTCATCTTCCCCTTAATCATAGGCATTTCCTACTGTATGGCTTACTGGTATAGTCATATACATCTATGATACAGATGACTATAAACTGTGGTCACCTGTACTCTCACATCAGAAAATACCATATTTAGAAACAATAGCAAAGTTTGCATGAGGGGTAAATTGGGGGTCCTGGATTAAAATGATATTTCTTCAGATTAATTGCTTAGGAACTATAAGCAAGGCACTCCTTTTCTCCATTTGTAAATGGCTTTAATAATGGGTCCTCCATGTCACTGAAGTCAATGTGATGTGAAAATGAATATTTGTAAATATTAATTTGTATTCAAGATACTGTGCATTTAGGCACTGTTGATACATAAGTGAACAAAAAACTTCAAAAATTTCTCCCTCTTGAGCTCACAAATACTAGTGGGCAGAGACATATGGTATTGCAAGGAAGTAAGTAAATAAATTTTATTTCAAATGGCAGGAAATGTTATGGCAAAAACTAAAGGTATTGGAGTTTTTGGGAAAGGGTGTTAAAATCCTCACTGGAAAGGTTACACTTTGTAAGCAACAAAACGAAGGAGGAAGAGAACAAGTAATAAGGATTTCTTGGAAAGGTCTTCTAGGAAAAATGACCTAAATGTACAAAGACACTGCCTAGATAATTCTTTGGAAACAGCTGGTGGTGTGCTGTGTGTGTGTGTATGCACATATGCATGGATGTGTTTGGCAGAGTCCATGGAGAGAAATGCAGAAAATTCTAGCTAAAAGCTTCCCTAAAATAAAAATATTTCACTTCATTGAAAGACTGATTCTCATATTCTTATGACTTTCCTATTAAGAATATTAACAATTTTCACTGGAGAATAGGGGTAAGAAGTTAGTAGCCCCTTCTATTGAACAATTGTTTAGCAGCAAATACTGCAAAAATAGCATATTTATTTTTGTGAGAAGCAAGGTGCCATCAGGAGGTATTTTATGTTCCTCTTCACTTGTGGTGTTTTAATCTAATAAAACTGATGAGAGAAAAGGATGAAAAACCTGTTATAAAGCAGGTAAAACTAGATGCATCTTGTATCTCAGGTGTAGCTTTTTCAATGGACCAAACTTCAATGCAGTATTGAATTGATGGAGCCTCTACTTCAATGATGTCTCTCTCAAAATGGTTCCAGTGATTTCTGTACTGCAAAATAAGGCAAACTCTGGAAACCAAAACAAACAAACAAACAAACAAAAAATGTTGTTGCCAAAACAGAGTAAAATGAGAGTAAAAGCTCAGAACATTGGACTTTTAGATAAAAATAAAAGACAAGATGAGAAATGGGATTTGAGGCATTTGTTGACATAGGAATCATTCATTGCATGTCACATAAAGACTGCCTTTGGATCTTAAAAGGTTTGACTCATAAGCTAAGTGACTTGGGTGGGATACAGTTGAATCAACTGAAGCACTAGAAAGTAGAAAGGGGTAAATAAGTTGCTATGAATGTTAAGCATATTTGCTGAGAATGATAATTGCAGCAGGTGGGTTGCCTGTGTCAGACCAGAGTAAAGGGTGAACACTTTCTGAACAAGGAACCTTCAGGTTCACAGTAAATATCACAGAGGGGCTCTACCCAGTGAAGCAGCCTTAGGAAATACCAGCTGGATGAAAGAAAGCTATGAGTAATAGAATCTTGAACTGACACCAGCTATATAATCCATATAGCGCAGTGCAAAATAAAATTGGAGAGACCTTGTTCAAAACTTTTTAAGAATTTCAAGAGCTTTAAATGAAACTTCTGAGCCCAGGGACCTATCTAACTGCACAGGTATCACACCAAAGAAGACAGTGTTGGACCAAGAGGCTGATAAGGGGAATAGAGCAGCAGCAGGACAGCACCTTCCCCCCAACCCCACACATGCACATAAAGAAAAGAAGAAAAGCTGAAAGGAAGTGTTTCATGCTAAGTGAGGATGCTATTCAAAGACAATCTAGAAAAATTTTATAGGCCAATCAATTATATGCTAATGATAAAATATGATTTTAGGGGAAAAAGACAGAATTTAAAAAATATTTTAACATCAATCATTGTAGGAATAGTTCTTAAACTTCTTTGATTTGATATTACCATGAATTCTTAGAAAAACCCAATGAAACTATGGATTCTTAACCAAATAAATGCACATGCATACATTCTTGTAAGAATGTAAATGGCTCTAGGTTGCCTGAAACAACAAGAAGAACTCATTCTCCAGCTTCACTGTGGAAAATGCATTCATGTGTGAGGTGAGAGGAATGCTTGCAGTTATTGGCTGCTTTGCACCAAATGATAGTTCTGTAAAAGATTTTCCAGAAGGATGAAAGCAAATTCTGACAAACCTATTTTCAGGGAAATTAGTTGAGGCTCAACTCTGCTACTGAAAACAGAAAGGACTGCATGCACATATTTTGAAGAAATAGACTGCACCAAAATTAAATTTTTCTAAGAGGAGTTCAGGGGAAAGTTCGCTTTGTCAATTTACACTTGCATAGGTGTCAATAGTCAACAGGTTTGAAAGGAAGAGGGAAGACATAATAATTATTCACCTTTTAAGAAGCAAACTTAAGGGATTTAAAATCCTTGTAAGTATAGTTGTCTCATTGACTGGAAATGAGGAAATGCAGTAAAAAAGAAAGAAACTTAAAAAGATTTCCATTTTGTCTTCAGGGATATAAAAAGCACTATGCCATAGGGAAATACAGATAAACAAAAGTTTACTCCTTTACTAATCTGTGTTTAAAATGTTTTTTCTCTTTAGGGGAAGGAAAATAGATGGGGCTATATCCATTTCCTTCTCATTGACCTCTCTTTCTTCTTCCTCTAATGGTATTTTTGAAATATTCAAACAGATGATGAACGAGAAGAAATAATTACTCTCAGGAGATAAGGTGCTTAGAAGCAAATATGTAAGGATATAGTATCAATTCCCCAGAGTGTCGGGGAGATAAGAAAGGGTGCACAAATAGTGTTCCAGGCCCAGATGTGAGGCTCAGAGTCAGTAGGAGTCTTGAGTCAATTTTGACACATGCAGCCCTGAGATGTGTCAAACCTGATTAGAGCTGTGCGCTGTCTAATGCTCAGTACAGCCTTTGGGACAGCCCTTAGTATCAGATGCACATGGCCAGTGGCTCCCTAAAGCACCAACATCCTGACTTTTGTCTCTGTGCTCAGAGTTCCCTCAAGTGAACAAAGTTTCTGAATGGCCCTAGGAGCGTATACTCACAATTGTCACCAACAAAGTCTCTGAGTAAAATGGGGTAACATTTTGCTTAGTTGCAAACTTTAGAAAATAAATAAACCAGATTAGATTATCCTGAGATGTGTATAATTTCTTGAATGCCTAAGTGGTCAATAATTAAATATTAAAAAATTCAGATTTTCAAGAAACCAAAGCCAATTAAGTGACATGGATTCTAGTTATCCTGCTAAAAACTACTGATAGTGGCAAGGTATTTAATCAGTTTGGATTTTGTTTTACAGTTGTAAAATGGGGAATAGGTTTTTCATAGGGAATAAAATAATTCATGGAGAGTTCTTAGAAAAATGCCTGGGATAAAGTCAGCACAAATTAAGTGTTTTAAAAGTAGTTAACATTTCTTAACTGACCTCCATTTTCTTCATCCTTACCCATAGTGACCGAGAGACGGGCAGGTCCTGTTTTAGGGGAAAATAGTCAGCATTCCTGTTTTCCACTGATTTTCAAAGTTAGAAAAATCCTGTTTCTAAATCAGGAAAATGTATATTGTATGTAAACCTCAGTGTAAGACTTTAATACAATTTCCTCTTCACTAACAATAAAAATCCTAAGTATAAAAAGACTCACTTTCAAATCTGGTTTGCAACTTTTTTTGCAAAATCTGATTAAGGAATTTTCCTGTTGACTCTGTAACTGTGAAATGTAGCTGAATTTATACTAGGATAAGGGAGATTCATTCCTTAAAGCAAATCTCAGAAGGACTGAGGAATGCCATAGAGGGTTGTAAGTGAACAAAAGTGGCTTTGAGTTGTCCCTGAATATGTGTTCCTAACATTCACCTTCACCCTTGAGTGCTCTCATGTAAGTGTTTGTTGCCACTGCTCAGTCCCCCAAGGCATCTAGAAGACAGGCCTTCAACTTTAACAAGGGTGGTGCCTGTTTTACATGTAGACACGGATGGAGTTGAAGGGAAAAAAAGTTTAAGGAAGGCATATTCCTGAAATATATTTTAATTAACTTTAATCAGATAAGATAGATAGATAGATAGATAGATAAATAAATAGATAGATAGATAGATAGATAGATAGATTAACCCAAAAGAAGCCAATTCATCCTGAAGTGGGTACAGCACATTATGCAATATTATCCTTATAATAAAAAGTTAGCATTATTAATTCAAAATAATTCAGAAAGATTATTGAACAACATACCATTATTTTTGTACATTAATCAACAGAAAATAAAAATGTTTGGATATTGTGAGTTAGCAGAGTCCAAAAATTATTGGGAAATATTCTGGAGCCAGAAATCCTGGGTCAAAATCTCAGCTCCTTTAGTTTCTAGCTGTGTAGCTTTGGAAAAATAATTAACCTCTTTCCCTCATTTCCTCATTCATATACATAACACGTAATACATAGTACATAATAGCAACTCCCATCATTCAAGGAGATAATTCAGGTAAAACTTGGTAAATATGCATGCCATGTGGTAAGCACTTAATAAGAGGTAGATACTATTTTTATTTGGTGACAAAGCCAGGTCTAGTTCAGGACAAGATTCTTCATCAAAGTGTGGAATCCTTAGTGTCAAGGATTTTGCCTAATCTATAGTTGTAGCCTCAGCAGAGCCTAGAACTCATTCCTTTCTAATTGTAGGCAGTAAATAATTGTAGATAGGATGGATTTTCTCTTATGTCTAGTTCCATTTCCATTAAGTAAATATCACTCCAATATACATTTATAAATAACTGTATTCTGAGAATAGAGCATAATAAGCTACTCATTTTAGTTGAGGTATTTATTAATTCATCAGAATATGAATTTCAGTCTTAAGTTTCATATTTACTATTTAAAGATTTATTTCCAGATTACAAATTGAAAAAAATGTCTAAATCCTACCTGAGAAAGGAGCGTGGTTTCACAGAGACATAGTCATGAAGTGTTTATAACCAAATTAACACATAGGGACCAAATCTCTGTGATTCAATTATTTCTGGCAGTAAGTTATTCTCACTATGAAAACCAACTACCTTTTAATCTTCTGATAATCCCAAACTCATTGAGGCCATGAATTTTACCCACTCTCCAATATCATCAGGGAATTAAATCTCCTAAGAATGTTGAGGTAATGGGATTTATTATTATTTTAATTTACACTTAAAAGAGTTGATATTTTTTGACTTAGGAATAGTGTGTGGTATAAGGAGAAGGTTTTGGATTCTAAAAAAAACAATTGAAAGATCAATTATTATTTTTTTATTTATTTTTAAAGAAGTTTTAGATTATCTAGAAGTTACAACAAAAATATAAGGGATTCCCATACACTCAACCTCCTCCCCTTCCCATACTTTCTCCCATTAACAACATTTTTCATCACATTAGCTATAAGTGATAAACACATATTGAAACATTGCTATTAACCATGGTCTAGAATTTACATTTGGGTTCATACTTTGCACCGTACAATTTTATAGATTTTGAAAAAAATGTATAATGGCCTGTATCTGTCCATGCAATATCATGTGGAACAATTCAAATGTCCCCAAAATGCCCCATGTTACATCTATTCTTCCCTCTCCTTCCCCTCACAACCTCTGGTGACCACTGTCTTTATAGCAATGTTATAAGTTTTTCCATTACTAGAATAATAATAAGTCTACTTTAGTTCATAGTTGCATTCCTTCATTATATGTGTTCATTACTCAATCTTGAAAATTTTGGTATGGTGCTGCCCACATGGTTCCTATTGAAGGAACTGAGATCTCATGGGGCAGATGGATGGAAATGTTTTGCTTACAATTGTAGATACTCAGTTTTTTGGGGTGGGAGTTTATCCATCATCATCCTTTTGTTACTTGTCCTGGGTGAGTTTGATTAATTGGAGAGTAAGTGTTGCCTGCAACTCTTCTGACATTCAGGGCTCAAAAGACTTATGAACAGATGAAAGGTTAACTCTCTGAGACATATATTTAATGGGTATAGTGCTAATTATAGGTTCAAATAAAAATGGCAGAGGAACCATGTGTAGGAAAATTATAAATGAGTGTAACTCTGATACTTTGGGGAGATAGGTTGTCATTTATTCCAAGGTAAGGCCCAACAATGGGGTGCCGATTTCCTGTGATTGCCTGCCCTACCTATGGTGCCTAGATATTCCTAGATCCTTAGGAGGATCCCTGGTTAGGAAATATTTACTGTAGCAGTCAGAGTGATCCTCTTGAGACGTGCATAAAAGTAACCTCTGAAATGACTTCCCAACTCATTTTGAAATCTCTTGGCCATAAAAACTCAATTGTTTTTAATATTTCCCTCTTCTGGCCAAGGTCTTTTTCCAAATGCATCACTAGTTGGTGCTTGGTAAAGATCCCTCAGTTCCATGGAGGCCAATCACCAGGATTCATGTCCCACCCTGGAGGGAAAGCAGTGAGCTTACATGCTGAGTTTGGTTTAGAGAAAGGCCACATTTGAGTAACAAGGAGGTTTTCAGGAGGTAACTCTTAGCCAATATATATTAATAGGCTAAGGTTCAGTTTTATAAAAATAAATTACATAAGTACAAGCATTCCTATCAAGGACCTGGCATATAGGTCTGTCCTCTTTTGCAAGGAAGTTTATACTCTAGAGATTCTTGCCCCTCTATTAGAGAAAATAGCAGGACTTCCTGGCATGGAAATTTAATATTTTGTTGGTTATTGTGTGCATCTCCACCCACTGAGATAACACCCCATGACCACATGAAGAAATTCATATTCCGAAGAGGCATGCCCCAGTTGCATCCTTCATCACACATTCCCCCACCGACACCTTGCACCAGTGGTCCTCCTCTGCAATAGCTCTAATTTTTCTCAAATCCAAAACCTCCCCCAAAACAAAGCCAAACATTTTTTTTTTGCATTGTGCCTTCCATCACCATAAGATCTGTTATCTTTTATGTATACTGATAGTTTCTTCTGTATGTTTCCCAGTGTCTTATTTTATTTTTCACTTTATCCTCAAAGAAGCTCTAGGTTGCAGAAACATCACATCGAAAATATAGGGGATTCCCATATACCTCACCCTCTCCCCTTCTCATATTTATTGTCTCCTATTAACAGCATCATACATGAGTATGGTACATTTGTTACAATGGATGAACAAAAATTAAAGCATTACTACAAACTATGGTCAATAGTTTGCATTATGGTTTACACTTTGCATACTATACTTTATAGGTTTTTGACATAAGGTATAATGATCTGTAGCCAACATGGCAAAATCATGCAGAATAATTCCAATGCTCTAAAAATGCTCTATGTTCCACCTATTCTTTCCTCCCCTTCCCCTTGGAAGCTATGTTAACCTAAAATTTTCAATTTTTCAAGAATAAGGTTCATAGTTACATCCATTAATATTGAGGGCTTGGCAAAAACCATTGAAAGATCAATTAATTTTTCGTGAAATTCGACTAGGTATT
Source organism: Cabassous unicinctus (assembly GCA_029593785.1). Classification (NCBI taxonomy): domain Eukaryota; kingdom Metazoa; phylum Chordata; class Mammalia; order Cingulata; family Chlamyphoridae; genus Cabassous; species Cabassous unicinctus. Next base: position 23,068 of record JAQZBX010024635.1, read on the forward strand.
TACTGATTCTGAGCCCTGAACCTTAACCTTTATATAGAAATAATTATACATAGGTATGTTTATGGATATTATAGGTATTTGGGTGATTCTCCTCTTGCGCCTCCTAATTCCAGCCCAGATTTATTCTTCTCTGTCTTGCTTTGTGCACCTGGAGTTTAACCTCTAGGATAATTTCCAGGTGAGTATGACATTGGGAGATTCCAACAGGATTTTAGAGGTAAGAAAGAGAAAGGAGTTGCTCAATATCTTTCTCATTCTGCTCCTGCTTCATTATGAAGATCCTAGAATAATTGCATCCCTCTAAGGAGATCTGTGCCCAAGTTGTATGTTGAGTTTGAAGGCGGCAAGGGACCTTCTTCCCATTCCAGCCCTCACTTGCCTCTGGTGAAGTATCCACTGGCTTTGCCCCTTCCGGACTTGGGGTGGAAATTGCAAAAAACAATTTTTGCAACTGACCTCCAGTGCTTCTACTTCATTGGTTTATTTCCTTAACTTTGCCCCGATATCTATATTTTCATTAAATTCTTTTAGCTAAACTATCTGAGTGGAATTCTGTTTCATGATGTTCCCCTGAATAGGACAAAGCAGCACGTGGTAGTTAATTAATGTGCCAGCTGTTTTAGCAGGAATAATATTTATTGTGATGACCATTTTTTTAAAGGTTTGGAATATTTCTGGGTTTATCATTGTTGGAGTTTAAAGGAGCCACTGAATGACCCTCCTCTGGGATCCTGAAATAATTGCAGACCTTACATAGGAGTCAGATATCAAAATTGCTAACAGGATTGCAGATAAACTTGTATTTGAGAATTTGTCTTAGACTTATGCTCTTGTTCTCCTTTTTTCTGACTTGAAATCACTTAGAGCAGAGCAGCCAGACAAACTCTTGCTCAGACCTTCCCTGCATGACCAGCTTCAGTCACATAGAGGAGAAGGGGACTCATTGGATTCAAATTTGCAATTGTAATGATTCTTTTCATGATCTTTCCAATTGCCATTTTCCTGACTGATGCAAGATCTTGCTGGGTATAAGGAGAGGACCTTGAAATGTCCTCCTAAACCCTTTCCTCTATTGTCATTTAAACCTTTCCCATTATTCTTACTAACCTGCCTGGAAACCCCTGTTGATACATCCACTTGAACTAATTTAATTTAAACCAATCTTGAAAGTAGATCCCAGAATCTAAAGATGGATTCCCTGTATTTTGCATTTAATAGATAAGAAGAAATGAGATTACATCATTATGAGATAAAGTGCTATTTATGTGAAAAACCGTAAGATTTACAACCCTGTACCCACCATTATTATTTAATTATTCATTTATTATCTCCTCATTAAACCTTAATTGAACACCTAAAATTTTGTTCAGATCTCTAGAGGAGATACCAAGATTAAACTGGCATAAATTCTGTCTTCAGAGCATGTACAATATAACACAAGAAATAGAAAAGATAGAGAAGGAGGCAAAGGCCATAAAGGAAGCAAAGAAAACCACCAGGTGGAGGGAAAACTATTCCAGCTAAGGATGTGATAAGCACTGTTAGAGAAAATGCTTTGTGATTATGAAGACAGGAATACCTTCATAACTGCTGTATTAGTCAGGGTCCTCGCAGGAAACAGAATCAACAGGAGATACCTGTCAATAATATGAAATTTAATGAAAGTCTCTCACACAACTGTGGGGATGCATAGGTCCAGGTTCCACAAGCAGGTTAACACAGGTTATCACAACTTCCCTGAATTTGATCCCAGTATAAAAATTGGCATAGTGTGTTTTTGTATTTATGAAGTGATACTACATGCATCTAATGATTAACTCATAAACCAGGATTCTACCCATTCAAATGTGACTTTTGTAAACACATCCAGAAGTAGGAATAATGATATCTCATGGGTGATATCGTCATGAATTCTTCAGGGATGAGGGTCTCAAGGGTAGCCATCATGTATCAATCTTCTCACATTTGAGACCTTTGTGGAGGCTAAGAAAGCACTTCATCTTCAGAGGTATATCTGACCATTTTGAAAATCAGGAACTCATAAGACAAGACATATCGTATTTTTATATTTCTTCCTATTCCTCTCATCAAACATGGAATAAAATTAATAGTGATGGTAAGCATTGCAACATTAAGTGAAAACCACGGGCAGACAGATCCCAGACCCACTCTGACAAAGAAAGCAGGTGATTTGTGTTGTCAATATTAGGTCAGGTCATTCCTACAAACATCCCTCACGTTATTTACAGATCCATAGCTAGAACTAAGCTATGGTCTGGGGTAGACTCACATGTTGAACATTACAAGGAATTTAAAAAGTTCATAATGATGCTTCCCTTATGATTTAAATGAAACTTTTCCAACACCATCAGAACAGATTCATGCCATTTTGCTCAGGGAGAATAAACTTTTTTCTACTATGTTCAGGTCCTTTTCAAACTTGCTGGTGATTTTTTGACCTTTTAGTCTAATGTTTGCACAAAAAGTTCTCTAGTGCTGAGGGTTATTGTTTCTCTTTTTAATTTTCTGCCTTGTATATAGAACCTTAAATCTTCCCCTATTCTGTACATATCGAGGGTCTTTTCAATTATTCTATTATTTAAACTGGAGTTTTAAAAATACATTTAATTATTAATTATCTTCTATTAAAGCCCTTATTTCATCCATTTTCTTATTGGCCTACTTCTTGAAAGGAGAAAGCAATGCTGAATGGAGGAGAAATTCTCAAAAATTGGTGATGTGTCTATCTGTGGAAGCGTACATCATTGTGTGTCATAGCATGTACCTGCAACTGAAAAATTCTCAGCACAGATAAATTTTGCTAGCTTTTTTAAACCCTGAGCACTTTAGTGTAGATGAGAATAAATGAGCCTTCCTACCTGTGGTAGACTGGTTTTTGTACCCTAGAAAATTCATGTTCTTAAACTTGGTTCAAGTTTCTGTGGGTATGAACTTAGTAACTAGGATGCTATTTTTGGTAAAGATGTGGCACTACTGAATGAAGGTGGATCTTAATCCAGATAATTTGGGCCTCATAAAGAGAAAGCCACAGGGAAAAAGAAACCAGAAGGCAGGAGTCAACGGAACCCAGGAAAGGAAAGGAGGCACTTTGCCATGTGACATGAGGCAGGAACACAAGCCGAGGAACCTCAGGGATGGCCAGCACCAGACTTCAACAGACTTTAGTGATGCCTTGATTTTGGACTTCTCCTAGCTTCAAAACCATAAGTCAATAAATCACTATGGTTTAAGCCAGCCCTGTGTGGAATTTGTCATTGTAGGCTGGTACACTAAGAAAATACCTGGCTTCCTCACTCCAGCACATTTCCTGGAAGAGAACAATAAAAGGTTCTAATTTCATAAATTGTGTTTCTTCATGGGTCTTCCAAAAACAAACCCTGGTGCTCTGTGTAACAATTATGTGTTATGACCATGGGTAAGAAAGTTTTCTTCTTTTCTCTCCTGTTTCTTGAGTGCAAGAAAACTTGAGATAGGTTCACAGAAGCTGTCAGGAAAATCTCTTTACAAACATTTTGAAACCAACAGACAACTTTAAGGGCTAAAGTCAGAGTCTGAGGCTTTTTCTTATTCAATAACTGATGGAGAAAACATTTGTGCAAGCCATGATTGGCAAGTTCTATAATTGGGGGCAGGAGGGACTTTGATAGAATATCTCAGAATCCATTATTGGGGGAAAGCCATATGCTAACAGAGGGAAAGCTATGTGAAAACACGACTTTTATTTGGTTTAAACAAGGTCATTTCAGTTGCCTGGCTGTGACTTACAATTATGTGAAAACATGTTAAAATACCAGGGTATATCCTACCTAGGGTGGGCTGGGCTGGAACCCAGGTGTTGGGGTTATTAAAAGGTCCATACTTGATTCCAGTATGAAGCAGGGGTTCATAAGCACTGAGCTAATGTTAACTTTTACCTTCTTGAACCTGTGATTTTGATAAAGCTGTATAGGTATACTTTAGAAGGTCAACCTTCTTTTTCTTCCTGGTTTTTAAAAAGTTGGTGTGAGGATTATTGGTAACTCATTATTTCAGTCCTGACTGAGCTTTGAACTAATATCCAGCAGTCCAGTCTGCATTTCTAACCATAAATTACCAAAGTTTTGCATCAGGCACCATTGTAAACAGCTTGTGATAGTAGAACAAACCCTAATCTGTCTTCCTATCTCCACATTTGTTCTCTCCTGTACATTTTCCACATGGCAGCTACGAGTTTTTGTAGAACCTCAGTGTCCATGAAGCCACTGCTGACATCAGAAAGCTAAAAAATCATAATACATTTGCCTATGCTTTTTCATAGGCAAAGTTACCTCATGATTCATCCATCCATTCAAATGATTCTTGCTTAGTATCTACTATGACTCAGGCAATCATCTGAGTGGCACAAATGAATTTCTTGCCCTCATGTGGCTAAAATTTTAATGGAAGAGGACAGACAACAAACATATGAATAGACAATAATTGCAGAGAGTGTTAAGTGATGTGAAGAAAAATAAAGCATTTTTAATGAGTAAAGAATAATTTGGAATGGAGCTAATTTAGACAGGTAGCCACAAAACTGACTAGAAACTTTAGGATGAGGAGGTGTAATTAGAAGAGAGATGTAAATGAAATGACAAAAGGAGTCACTAAATGATCCCGGGAAAGACAATTCTAGGTAGAGGTAATAGGAAGTGCAAAACCTTTAAGGTGGGAATGTGCTGAGCCTGTTCAAGGAACAGCTAGAAGATCAATGTGGCAGGAACAGAAGGACTAAAGGAGAAAGTGGTAGGAAAAGAGTTTGGAGAGGTAGCTAGGAAAATATCATAGAGACTCTTACAGATGATGGTAAGGAGTTTAAATTTTTGCTCAAACCTAACTGATGGAAAGACTTGGACTATTTTAATTAAACAGAAACCTGTTGTTTTATGTTTAGAAGAGATCTCTGTTGGCTAAAAGAGGATTTCAAGTATGGGAGAAGAGAGATCATTCAGTAACTTCAGGAAGAGATGGTTTTATCTTAGACTTCATTGTTAGCAGAGGAAGTGTTCACAAGTGGTTTTCGCATTCATTATATAATGTTTTGAAGGTAGAGCTGACAGGATTTCTGATGGTTTGGATGCAAGGTGTAAGGGAGATATATTGAGATAAATGGTTGTATTGGGAGATAAGAGGAGAGTTGTGAACATAAGAGATAGAAATTAGTTGAAGAAACAGTTCAAATTACTGGTGTTAGTCTGGTATGAAGAATAGGGAAGGACAAACCACCATGGGACTGGAGAGATTCATTGTTCCTGGGGAGTAAGTGAGAAATGAGAAAGAGACGGAATGAGTTTGAATGTATATAGAAAAAAGAACTGAGGCTATGTCTCTTCTGACTTATGGCCCTGAAGAAGGTTATGCTTCCCAACTTATGGAAGGTTTGCCTGTGGTGGCAATGATACCTAGTTGTCTGAGAATCATCAATTGAACCTATTTCCTCAAGCATTTGTGCATGGTCTGACTATGGGTGGGGATATGTTTGAGCATCAGGAGCCCAGATTTCATGAGGACACTATGGGCTAAAGCAAATCCCATATGTGTGAGCAGAGTTAAGCTGAGAGTTGCAATATATTTAGTGCAGAATGCACAGATCTCAGAATCTCATTTTCAAATGCATTGCCCACCTTGATCATCACCTGAAACCATGATGGCATCTATTGAAAATCACCTGTCTCTGAGGGAAAACTTTTTATCCTCTCATTTCAAAACCAGTGTGCTTTAATGCTCATTGATTTTGCCTATTCTTGGACTACATACAATTTATTTATCTTTTTACATCTGGAATTTTTTTTTCTCTTATTAGAGAATATGAAGATGAAGATAGTTCCCAAATACAATGGCACCAAGACCACTGAGTTTATTCTACTGGAACTGACCAGATGGCCAGAACTGCAGTCCATCCTTTTTTGGTGTTTCTCCTGATTTACCTCATCACTTTGATCAGAAACTTTGGGATGATTTTACTGATCAGAATCACTCCCCGGTTGCAAATCCCCATGTACTTTTTCCTTACCCATTCAGCTTTTGTGGATATTTTTTACTTCACTAATGTCTCTCTTCAGATGCTTTTTAACTTCTTATCTAAGAAGAAAAAACAATTTCCTATGCTGGGTGCCTGGCACAGTGTTTTGTTTTTGTGACCCTGCTCCTTACAGAGAATTACATGCTTGGTGCCATGGCCTATGACTGATACTTGGCCATCTGCAATCCCCTGCAGTATGGCAGCTGAATGTCCAGGCCAGTTTGCATCTGCCTGGTCACCTTCCCCTAATTGTGGGGTTCTGTGATGGGTATGATGCAGGTAATATTGACCTCCCACATGTCCTTCTGTGGATCCAACACCATCAACCATGTCTACTGTGCCGACCCACCCCTCTTAATGTTGACATGCTCTGATACTTACATAAAGCAAACCTCCTTATTTATGTCAGCTGGGATCAACCTCACAGCTTCCCTGCTCATCATCCCCATCTTCTACGTTTTTATTTTCACCACCATTATGAGGATCTGTTCCAATGAGGGGCAGCGCAAAGCCATCACCACCAGTGGCTCCCACCTGACAGCTGTCACTATGTTCTATGGGTTCCCATTCTGTATGTATCTGAGACCAGAGAATGAATGGTCTGTGGAACAAGGGAAAATTGTAGCAGTGTTTTGTATTTTTGGGAGTCCCATGCTGAATCCATTTATATACTCTGAGAAATAAGGAGGTGAAACAGGTTTTGAACAGAATGTTCATGAGGAGTCTTGGTAAAATGGAGGAAAATTCAATTTCTGTAGTTTTCCAAATAAAAAAATGAATATCAAAATCAATACAAAATATTCACCCCCACACACACACACTTTGGTACTGCTTGAATGCAATTTTCAAAATTACAATGTATGCATAGCTTGGGAATGAGTGAGAGTCAAATGGAAACAATGAAGGT